>JAODLL010008898.1:0-30959 GCA_026546735.1 Forbesichthys agassizii | reverse complement strand
CATAATGTAAACAGCTTGGTATGTTTACTGACTGGATCTTTACAAACATAATGTAAACGGCTTGGTATGTTTACTGATAGGATCTTTACAAACATAATGTAAACAGCTTGGTATGTTTACTGACTGGATCTTTACAAACATAATGTAAACGGCTTGGTATGTTTACTGAATGGATCTTTACAGACATAATGTAAACTGCTTGGTTGAGGCCATATTTTCACAAAAAGTCACAAAAAAAGGATAATTTTTTCATCTTGGGGTCTCTCTAATTAATATAGTGTTCATCCTTTACCCTGTCAAAGTCTGTATTTTCTCCTGTCTCTATGGTGTTATATTACATTTATTCGCTGCCTTCAACATTGTGTGGGAGTGCGTGAGTGTACAATCAGAACTAGCTAAAGACTAGCACATTTCCCACCTTTAAATCCACCGTCAAAGGCAGCTCTACTGCACGGCTGAGCAGCACCAGCTGACGGCTTCGCCGTAGCCTGCTAGCTGCCACAACACACTTCTATGCTAGTGCGCTGAACAGGCAGCACAGGTGATTGACAATAACAATTGGAGATTGGAGAGGGAAAGCGGCAAACGAGTAATCAGTCGGGTGACTGTGGGGAGTACTGTGGAACCATTACTGGTGCCATTACTTCTGATTCTGCCCCGGGCAAAGCTAAGCAATTTAATTTGATCGTCTACTTTGATCTAAATACAGTGGCTTGCCACTAATTGCAGAATCAATTTCCACGCTATTGCACAGATACTGCGATAATTTACCCAGAATCAATTACTTCTAGCTAATAAGAAAAAGAAAAAAGAAACTGTGAACACAGTATACTGTATCATGGTTGAGCAGTGTTCAGCTTGCCAAGTCATGGGTTTGATTCCAAGCTCTCACTCATGTAATTGGGACTGTACCAACATTGGATATTGAGGCCATACCAGGAGAAAATGAGGGATTACTGTCAGAGAAATTCCCTGATATATGGTTCACTTTAAAGGAAAGCTTTCACAATTGGCACTGGCAGTAAAAAAAAAAGTAATGAGGCAGAGCCTCTCTCCTTCCCTGCTGTCAATATCGCTCTCCCTCCACCCTTCCCGTCAATACCCCCCTCCCCCCTCTCCACCCTTCCCCAGTACAGTATGTGGATTGTGGCAGATGTGTACGCACTTAGTGTTTACCCTGCGTTTCTGTGTATCGTGTGACACAGATGCTCAATCAAAGTGAACAAAAGTCGATAAATATTGTATGTCTTATGAGAGGTCACTGGGACATTTCTAAGGTGACATTGTAAGCAAAATGTTCATAATAATCAGGCACTGAATAAAATGGACGGCTCAAGAGCATATGCTGCACTACATCAAAAGTATATTAAGCTCCTCATGGTTCTCACACTAACGCCCATGATCCATTGTATGTCCATATGTCTATGACCCTTCGTGAAGGGATACACTATGTGGCCAATTGGCTTCGTGATGCAATATTATGGGTGTCATAATCACTTGGCTCTCACTGCCATCGGCACTGTGAGATGCAGGGCATAGGGAGGACAGCCAGCTCACAACTAGAAGAAAAGCTGACACCAGCAGTGCTCCGTCGGGGGCTGACAGTTCAACAGTGATTCCTCGCCAAGACTCAGGACTCAGTGGAGCAAGAGGACCACAGCCCAGGAGTTTCCCGGAACACAGCAGGACAGCCCCTAAGATACTGCACAGTCACAACAAAGTTTAACTTCCATTTGATCATAACACACTATAGTCCTCAACAGGGTTGGGCAGTAACTAGTTACCAGTTACTGTAATAGTATTGTAAAGTTTTCCAGTAACTAGTAGTGTAAATAATTACTATTTAGAAAACAGTACCACTATTATAATTACTAATCCAAGCAATGCTGCATCACTGCGTTACAAGAATAAGATTTCTGGTCCTAATAAAGGGGAAGCTAATTGAAGCAACCTGTCCAATCATCTGGTTTGAGAGGCTTCAATGTGTTCACGCTGGCTGATTGTTGACTCCTAAGGCTAATTATTGTTCCAATAAGGAGGATTCAATTATGAAATGCTTTGGCTACACAGGCTGTCATTGTTCAGAAGAAGTGAGGCAGGGTAGTGACTGTGAATGTAATATAACTTTTCGAAGGAGTAATAAAGTAACAGTAATTTATTACAATTCCTGAGTAACTTGCCCAACACTGGTCCTCAATAACATGCATGTTATGCGATAGTATACAGAATGATAACGTTGTGGCCCAACGGAGTGTTCTCATGCACCCTCACATTCAGAACCACTGTTATACAAGACGTACAAAGACGCAGACACACTCATTAATCACAATACTACTGATAATCACGTTGTCAAGCTCGGGTCGTAGTAACCTACATAAATAGAGGTGACGCAATAACCACCATCGCTCACGGCTAATGATAGCTCCTTCTCATCGTCTCGACCAATGTCATGCTAACGAATGGCTTTAGCCTGCTTGGCTAGTGACATCAAAGGTTGCAGTGCTGCTTACTGGTTAATAATGATGCCTAGGGCCAATAGCCATGTGGGGAGAAATGAGCCGCTGCAACGTCTTTTCTCTTGACACAGTGTACAGTGTGTGACCCTCATAGCTAGACCATTTCAGTAGCAACACTTATCTCCACAGCCGCGGACTCCGGTGAGTTGATATCGGTGCGGTGCTATTTAGGGGCTGTCAAACGAGCAAATATGGCTTGTAGTAGTGCTTGTGTAAGCAGTGACTTGGTCAAATAGTTATGAGGACTACAGTAGGAAGAAAAGTAGTAAGATGCAGTGTGTAGCATTGGCTCAAGGTCAACTGTGCATGTAAAATCTTGTCACCATTTCTTCTTCCTTACTTAAAAGGCCTACTGGATGTTCACCTTGTCCAGGTCTTTTCTCAATTAATTGTTATGACATTTGTGTATCAATTGTGGAGGTTAATGATGAGTCATCACATTAAAAATGAACAAGTCTTTTTACTGACTTTCCGTGCAAATGAGTCTTTTGATTCTTGTAAAGCGCCGCAAGGATCGCCAAAGAAGCACAACAAACAATACTGCACTGCTGCACACTGAATGCTTCCAGTAGCCTACTGTAGGATACTATTTTTAAAACACATTTCAATTTGAATGAAAATAATCTCCAGTCTTTCATTCATTGTTCACATGAAAAGAGATACACTGACCCAAACGAATAAAAAGATCCAGATCTATGAGTCTTTTGTTCGTTGCTCATGTGACTAGGATATGGGTCTTCGAGTATGTGGATCTTCGATCATGTGCACCAGCTTGAGTAAGAGACTCAAGACTCAATTTTATCCTTAATTTGCTACCAAATGGCAATCTGCATGTAGACTATGACATGATTATCATCATAATGTAAAATGTTAAATGTTAAAAAGCTCTGGTTTCGAACCGGTGATGTTCTTGGTTCAAGAGTAAAAGTGGAATGCTTATCCTGATGAGCTAACCAGATACACGTGTAACAGTTGTGACACCCTTACTAGTCAATAGTCGTAGGTTTCAATCATTTACGTGACAAGGACACAATGATTCAAATTAATCAAATTATCCGGATCTTCCGTTCTTTGCTCAAAAATCTAAGTCTCGCTGAAGATCCGGACTTCCCTCCACAAGTGGAGATACCTTCTACTTACTACTGTATGACAGTTAAACCTACCCATCTACTGTATAGTTCAGCATTACTATTGTGCTAAAAAAGGGAACTGTTGGCCTCAACCCAGATTTGAACATTATACAACACTCTAATCAATGGTTCGGCTATGCTCTTTAGCCTATTTAGCTTGTTAGCCCCTTTAGCTTTTCAGATAACAAGTTATAGTTCTGGCAAAAGGTAAAATGGCAATTTATTTGACTACAATCAGGGGTGGAGATATCACATACAGTACACCGCACAATCTAATAGTGGAACAAAGGTACAAGTTCAACTTGAGCTATTCTGTTGAAACCTAAAAAACGAAAAAAAGATATTTAAACATAATTAGTAATAGCAGTTTTAGTATTAGTAGTAGAATTGTGGGTAGATGTGTCCATTCATAACATGTCCAAACACAAATTAACCTGCTACTGACTGATCTTGTCCTCAAATACCTATATTCTAACACAATAAACTGCGTTAATGTGTTTCTTACCTGATCGTCAGTAATGAAAAGACTGAGGACAAACGCTTCCATTCAACCTTCGAATAGACCAAAATGAACCAGACGAGCACCCTGTTATTTTCCCCTGACATCTATGTACTTGCTATATATGTATAAATATTCCTTTGCCATGACTTGGGGGTGGAGCAGATGGCCTATTCATCCCACTTGTGATTATGAAATGCAGAAGAGCAGACACATTTTGAGGTGGCAATGAGGTTACAAAAGGGACATTTTGCCTGGATTTTATGGGCATGGATTAATTACACCAACAACCTTGTGACTTTTAAGAGTTTAGTGTACGTGAGAAATGGATAGTCACAGGCTAGCAGACTGCATAAAAAAGATTATCATCAAGAAGTCACTGAAAAAAATAATGATAATGATTTTCAATGACAGTTGAAGATTCCCTCTAAATGTAACTGACCAAACTAACTGAGTCTTTTCTTCCCATCCACTACTTTTAACTTTGCCTTTATCTGCACTTGTTGGACCCTGGTCCCCTTCTAATTATCTTTTCTTCATCTCTCCATTCTTCGCTCACTCTTCCCAATTCTCCCTGTTGCCTGCTTTATCTCTCCAGCCTTCTATTCAGTCTTATCTATCTCTACTGTACTTTTCCTTCCCTCTTTAAACTGTCAATCTATCAAGTCTTTCCCATTTCAAATAATTTCTAGGTACCCTTCATCTGGCCCTTGTCTCATTCCATCCCCAACCCCCTCTTACCCCACCACCACACAAAACTCTTTAAACCCATGCATTATCATTTCATTATGTGATATGATGGGTTTTCCAAATACCCCCTTCCACCTCCCGCCCCGTCTCTCTATGAAGGATTCCATTTGGAACTGGGTTCATGTTGTGTGCCTGCACATTCGGTTGACACTGGGAATACGTCACATTATCATATGAGCATTTTAATCAACTTTCTCTGTAGTCTAACTTAATTTAACCTGAAGACATAGCAAAGCATTTGTATTGTAGCCTGAATTTAGCGCAATTTAGTGTTTCAGTTGTTCTAAAAAAAGCAGTGTATAAGAACCATTTGAAATCGTTAATCACATTATTCAATAACCAAATGAAATTGTAACTGTTCCTGGCACAAAGTGCACAGATTTCACTGGAATTAAAAATACTTTGTTGAAAAACAGTCCCAAAAGGCTCTTTTACACAATGTTTGATCATATAATTATACACTATAATGTAAGTATAATTTTACTACTAGCAATTCTGGTGATGATTACTGTAATCGCGTACATCCCTAAATGGAAACCAGAAAAAACATGGTTGACATTGACTTGCACTGTACAGTATGGACATACTGTGCTGTATTTTAGCGTGAGTGTGTGCATGTGGGTGTACAGATATGCAGACAGGCACTGTGAATGGTATGGAATTAATCAAGCATTGCTTTAGGCCTATTTGAAAATGTATCCACATGTACCTCAAGCTAAAACAATGTCTCCTTGTTGATTTCTGCTGTATGCCTGGGTAAGATGCATGCATGACACAGTAGCAGCATGCATTTGCAAGGTCAAATTGCTACTTAGCACAGGGAAACCCTCGGGGCATCAAGGTATTCAGTGAATGCCCAACATAAAATATGATATATGAATATATGTTTTAAATATTTTATTAACTAAGCAATACATTCATTTGGATTTGAATATTTTTTTAAAGATACATGAATGCAAAGGAGGGGGGGGGGGTTGTTTTCTTGTGATAGTTTCTAGGCAGAATAATCTAATCTGAACTCCCTGTAATGTACAACTGTCCGCAGGGCGCGGACCATTCAATAAAGTACATGTAATAGCCTGATGTTATCTCTTCAAGCATATTTGATGTGACAGCTGCATGCAATAATTTTATTTTGATATGGGATAGCAGTGGGGCATTTTTCAACATCATGGACGACGTTGAGCGTCGATTGACGTTGACGACGATGAGCGTTTTGATCAACTAATACATTGTCAGGCAAATATGTAGACCAGGCTGTACCGTGTTATGCATTTTGCGTGCGTGATGCGAGGTTAGCTTTACAATAACAGTCTATGCAATCGTTAAGCTTTTGCGCACCGGCTCTGATCGCTATATAGTGGCTCAGATCTCACAGAGATGTGTTGTGGGGACACTGAAGGCCCAGTGTCGAGGGTCACGGTTAACCTTTCCCTTTGCTTGCTGTTCTTCACAGACACATGCGCTGATGCCCTCATGATCAGCTCCTTATAGGTAATTTATTAATACACCGGTATTAGCACCAGACGCTATATGAAGGTGAACACCACCAGGTTAGTGTATCATTGCTATATTACCAAGATGATGTACTCTGCTGAAATGAAGAAGACACACGTCTTTTGAGGTACTGGCTCTGGAACTATGAAATCATAATTTGTAAAACAAGGGGCGTGCACTCTTGGTCAATTTAGTAAAATATTTTGTTCTACCGTATTGAATGGGAAATGCTCTCGCAATCTCTAAATTAGTTTGACATATTAAAGTCATAGGGTCCAGGCGTAATATTCCATAATGGATATGAAGAGATTGCCATCCCGGTGTCTAGGTCACTTTTTTAATCTACAAGATCCACCAATGTCCAATTAACACAATGCAGTCAAAATGGTAATTGCTAATTCAGATAGGTTGTTGAACCCTATAACTCCGTCTCCATAATGGATTATGCAGATTGTTTTAGGGCTTACACACATGCCATAGTACTTCATCTAGAATGGCCATATTTGCCTTGACAGATATGAATTGGACAAGATTTTCCCATGTGTTTATCACATATCATCCAAGCTCTTATGACTGCCTTGAGAGTTTAGATTGCAGAATAATTAGTACATGTGATGAGAAGGCATAAACCACCTCTTCATAATGATTATCATCTCTAAGAGTTAGAATGTCCAGATAGACTCCATAAAACCAATATCAGGACAAGATGGAGTGCACTTATAATCATCTGTGCTGATCCTGTATTCAATATCACAGCACAGCGTTGAGTGTGATAATGCTTCTATACCAAAGCACCATTTATTAGTTAACAGTAATAAGCAACAACTAAATATGATTGGCTTGTTTATTTAATCATTTGTTTGGCTTCGCCAACACAAACAGCTCTGCAACTAAGGCTAGTGCTGGACTGTCGCCAAGCAACACAAACATTTTCCCGCATGTACCAGCATGCTACTTTGTGTATGTCTACACCATGGATGTATTATGAGAACACATTACTGGAGGCTATCTACTTTGTACTATATATTTATTTCCTTTGCTCCGTCCGTCGCTGACGACCATTCAGTAGTTTACTCAAAGGTTAAAATCCATCAGTTGTCTGTTAATGACGGCAGAATGAGACCTTCCTTGTTAAATCAAATATATAAAGGCAAGCGCTTCAAGTCAAACTATTCACTTACTGTATGTAGAAAGGAACAAAGTTTGAGTGCCAAGTAAAGTTAAACAACAGCGTTCTCTCTAAGCTAATTTGTGTGTCAGTACACTGGAAGGTGCTTTAATGGAGTGTAGAGACTTGAACTGACATTGCCAAGGACAGATGATAGTCTGCTTCTGACTGTGAGATAGAATGGTCAATAAAGACACATGGCGCCCTTAACAACAACACACAGGCACTGACGCACAAACACACACACACACACACACACTGAAGCCCAGATGGCAGTCCTCACTCCCACCCAGGAAATATAGGATGTAGTTAGAGAGAGAGAGAGAGATAGGGGTGCATGTTGGTGCGCAGAGGCCTTTTTGTGAATGTGTAAGTGCGTAGGTGGTACACTGTGTGTTATGAATATTGATGTGTGGGAGGCGCGGGGGAGAAGGGCAGTACAGGAGATGAGGGCATGGTGCCGTCACTGCGGAAACACTCAGACTAATTATGTCTGCTGCCGGAACAGCAGGCTGACTTCCACTCTACAACAGGGAACCTATAGCGCGTGTGCGTGTTTGATTCAATCGCAGGGCGAGAGCGAGGCAGGGGAAACTATAGATTACACAGCATTACAGAAACAATTGTCTATACTGTATATTGTGCTTTTTGTACTTTTAAGTTTAGGTCATTGTGGCAATACCTACAGGAAGTAAGTGGTAAACGGTCTCCGAATACACAATACAGCTTGTGGGCCAGTGGAGGCACCTCTGCTCTTTATTTTGTTTAATGGTGACAACACCACCTGCCACTGAACCGCAGACTAAAAAGCAAAACATTAGAACTGTAAACTAAAAAATGTTTATATGAATAGACAGGCTGAAGCATCATATTAAATAAATGATAGTAAATATTGCTAACAAGCATAGATAATTACATCCTCTAAAATGTTTCGCAAGGTCTAAAAAGGAAAATAAATATCCATATTCATAATTTCAATTACACTGCCTAATGACTAGTTTTCAGCAATTACCCCATATTGTCAAGTGAATGTGTCAAAATGCTTTAACTTCCACATTATCAAGTAGCATTTAGATCGGGCGCTGCTACGCAGAAGCATAAAGTAAATATTATCAGTACAACTGTGGCTTGTACAGTATGCTGTGATTAAATGTTCATGCCTGTTTACAGTCCATGGTCATACTTATTTCAACAGACTCTCATTCCATCAGCACCCTCAGCTACATGCTGCATTCACATGGAACACTACAGACGGTAAACTGGTTGACTGAGAACACTTTCTGGAAGGATGGCATGATAACAAAAAAACTAAACACGAATGAAATGTTGGCATATTGTTTACAAATAATTTAATAAAATATATTATATATATATTATTTCATGGCTAATGTTTGTACTTATTGGATTTAGCATTCTATTGTTGCTGTACCAAAAGTACAGCTTATTATTATAGTCACCATGTTTTCCTCCATCTGTGAGAGAGCTATACAACATCTGGTTGTTAATTCCATCAAAGACGGCAAAAAGTTGAATACTTTGGTCACCATGCCATACGCCGGTCTCAACTAATTGCCGTCCTGCTCTCATCTACTAACATGATATCTGGTTTGCCGTGGCGTGAACACATTATACTCTCTCTCTCTCATTAGAGCACGATATGTGATAGACCTCTGTAAGCGGTGCAGAGCCTTTAAGCCTGGTGTCTCACTGCACAGTGCGATGGTTGCCATGCATCATTGTAGCGCGAGAAGAAACAAAATCATTACACAGGCTGTATTAAGAGGTGGGTGAAGCTATAGTGGGAAGCCTGCAACAGACATCTCAGCAAAGAGAGAGAGAGAGAGAGATGGTATGAGAGGGAGGCAGAGACAGATATACATTTGGATATAAATGTAAACAGAAAGGAGGAATAAAGAATAAAGAATAGCTATAAAAGCTATAGTAAGTAATTCTGAAGAAAGCTTATTTGAACTCGATCAATTTATGTTGCTATTTTCAGAGCCAGGGCTGTGTACAGTAGGAGGGCCAGATAACAAACCATACATTACCTTACAATCACTAACTATAGTTAGATCAAGATGTGTGCTTGCTTTTGGCAGAGTGTTTGTGGCTGTCCGTGTGTTTGCCTGTACGTGACATATCGCTCTGCAGCAATGCAGCTGTCACAGACCCGTGCGCGCACATGTGCACGCGCAGGCTCAAGTGTGAGCAAGCACGGGTAACGGTGGATATTTCTATTCATATTTCACACTACTAACATTGCCATACAATAACCCCCCCCCCCCCCCATCAACACTATACAATCACTTCACTCTGTATACATTAGCAGGATTGCTCCCGACAATGAATCCACACAGTAAAACCCTATTCAAGCTAGCTGACAGCCACGTCAAAGCAGCCAGCACTGGCAGTGTGAGAGGTGCATGGTTTACTTTAATTAAGGACTATTAAGAGAGGACTACCACCCATCCCCCCGCCACACACACACACAAACACACACACGGGCACTGTAGCATTCCATGTGCTCCACCGGCATAATTAGAAATCATAAACAGATAAAACCGTGAAAAATATCTGATGTCTGAAGGCAACCGATAATGAGATGCATGCTTCTATTAACCACAATGGGTGACGAATTGGCAAACAATAACTCTCTCTTTCTCTCTCTCAAACACAAACACAAACAGGCTTATTTGCATGCAAACTACAGGTGCCGCATATTTCATTTGAGAGAGGAACATGTTCCCCCACCACCATCCCTCCCATGTAAATCTCTGCCTCCATGGTAAAGGGTGACATGTCTGTCAATGGCATGCAGCCACAGCTGATGTGAAGTCCCTCTCCATTGGCCCACACTCAGGCATGCGATGTGGTGATTGGCCCCTACGAGTGCTGAAGATTACGACAATCAACCTTACTTAATAGGGAAACATTTCCCCAGAGACTCGGCACCTGCCGCTTTGTTCTACAGTTTATCATCCACTGTCTCTGTGTGACTGTTATGTGATAAAAACATAGGTTATACCTGAAATCTTTCACTGGAAATGTGTTATTATTAGTCATCGCTTTAAATGGCATTTAGTAAAATAATAACAATAACCGTAATATATAGCCGCGGGAAAAATACCACTGCTGTGATGTCTGTGCACGCTCAAGGGCGCGACATCGCGCGCCCACCTCCAGGGCTTTCTCGTCGCCAGAGATCGGGCCTCCTGCGTCACCTGACCCGATCACCGGAATACTAAACACCTCAGTACTTCATCCCATCTTCCCTTCTGGTTGTGGGGTATTAGTTGTAGTTTACGACGTACCACGCGTTCGTTTGCCAAGCCTGTTGTTATTGTTTGGAAGTCTGTGAATAAGAAGCGCACTACAGCGCGTTACATCCTCTCTGTTTGTGTCGTGTTCTGACAACTGCAACATTTTCTCAGATCTATAATATATGCATTTTTAGATCTACATTTCTATAATTCTTCTATTTGTTATTTGTTTTATATTTACAGTATATTTATTACATTTTTAACAATGTGCAGTGGTCTCTTAATGTTTTCCACGGCTGTATACTGTATAATCTCCAATTAGCAATCAACAGAAATGGCGTCATCTTGCACAGTCAGGCGACATGAATCCTTATCTAATGTAAAGCTTTCTAAATGTGGAGAGCAAAGTCCTATTGGCAGATAGGAGTGTTCCATTGGCAGGTGCAACAGCGCTGTATCACAACCTGACAGCAGCCAATAGCATTGATCCTAAAAGAGATCACACCGGGACAATGGCCGGCCCTTCATTTCAGGTTACCTAAGTCCTCTGTCCCCACTGAACTGCATTCTTACCTCTTTGATTCTCTTTGGGTGAAGAGAGGGTATAGTCTAGTGACTCGGCCATAACGCCATGGCTCGTAGTGCCTGCATGAGCCTCCATGTAAGCACTCTTGAGCTCATTTGATTTTAAGTCGCTTCGTGTAAATGCAGTAGGAAACGGCATGGAGGAGTGGCTTTACACCCCCCCCCCCCCATTGACTCCCTCCCCCTCCACTGTCCCTCATCCTTCCTCTGCCTGAAGCGCTCACCTCTGTCATCCACTTGTATCATCGCTCCTCCTCTTACCCTCCTTATCCTGCTGATCTCGTCATCACTCCCCCTCCACACGCACACACACACACACACATGCACACGCACACACACACCGCACAGCCCCTCTGCCATTGATATCCTTGTGTGACACGCTGCCAATGTCTTTGAAAAGTTCCTGCATGGGTGTGGTCCTGCAGCCAATCACATTGGCCTTACGCTCTCAACAGCCGAGCGCATGGACGGACACAGGGAGAGTTAACCTCTCTCTTAGCCTAACAACGTATACGCCGGTTGAATTGCTGTTGCTCTGCGTGCGCATGTGTGTACTGTGTGTGTCGCTGCATGCATCAGTGCCATCTCCACCCTGCCATAAACAGCTTAATAGACTAAGGTGTCTCCCGGTGGCCTTGGCATAGTATCTCCATGATGGCAGCTCCTCCTATGTTTTCAGCCCTATAAGACAACACCAGCTGGCTGTGGCGTTCAGATCAAATACAGGCATGTGTATTCATGGTGGGAAATTATCTCCAGATATCCCCTTCTTGTGTTACAAAAAATGGAGGACATTACCTGTAGCCACCAGCCAAATGTGGCTAAATGTGTTTTTTGGCATCCAAGTTACTCCACTTAAGGAGCCACCTTGGCAGGTAACCATCCATTGCTCACAATGGTTGTTCCATGTGAAAAACACATGCTAATAGAATGTATAGCAGGTACTGTGTCGCAACATGTTCCCATTAATGCAAAGATAAACCTGCAGAGGAGACAAGGTCATGTGTGATGAATAACTTGTTCCCTCACCCTGAATTTCATGTCACAGCGACCCACCTCATTCATTTGGTGGGGCCGTTTGTTAATTCATTACAGCAGCGTTGAGCTCCGACTCAGCCGCAGGTTTGTTTAAGGTTGTGTAAACCTTTTTCCCATGTGCTAACCTCTCACTTATCGGCGATACCCTCCGCCCGAAGTAGAGGATATTTCTAGTTTGCTTCAAATGGAGAATGTCAGGGGAGTTTAAGAGGTGAATTTGGGTCGGTTCCCCTAAGCCCTGTTCTCTGCTGGACTGTGAAATAGACCAAACTCTGTCTGTTTTTGTTTGCTGGGATTTCAGAGCAGTTGTGTCGTGTGTGAGCATGCGTGTGCATGTGGGCGTGCGTGTGTGTGTGCCATGTCATGGCTGGCCTGCACATTGATCCTCACAGGCAAATTCACAACCTGTGTGTCTGCTTCTGGAGCGTGCGGAGGGTGAGTGAATGAACGAACAAGTGAGTGAGAATAGAAATTAGTTATTTATTCAGTATCCATCTCCCAGTGTATCTTCAATACACTACTGCACCGCACACTAGTGTAAAATACAGAGAATGCCTAGCTTAATACCGGCAATTCACGACTAAAGAGTAACTGCATGGTCTGAAAATGGCTCTATACTACATATCTGTAGACCTGGTTGGTTTCCAAATGTACATTCTGTCTACTCGTGTGTAATCAAATTTAAATGTTAACAATAATGTTAATGGGATCCCCTCTCAGCCCCCCCCCCACACGTTTTAAAAATGTTCAATGTCGTGCGATGGGGCTCTGAGCTGGGGTGATGTTACATGTTAATGGATTTCCACTATACAATTAGTATAGAGACTCACAGTGGCAGTTTAACTGTCAACCACAGTGAAGCTGGATTGCCTATCCCCCCCCCCCACCACCGCATGGGCAAAACATCACAACGCCACCCAGGGAGAAACATTGGTTCTGGTGGGAATGTGGTCTTCTAATTGGCCTTCTATCCACTCCAACTAGTGATCCGAGCTCCGCCAGGTTGTTCTGCCAGCCACCTGTGGTGCATCATGGTCCACTCAGCTTTAATAAGCGCTAATCCTTTGTGATATGTCCCAGCCTGGTCCCGATGACAGTCAGCGCCCTCCAAATAGAGGAGGACATTTTGTAGGTGCTGCAGTCGCACTAGTGTCAGCACAGATCCTTTTGAGTGGAGCGGAGCTCAACCACGCAGGTGTCGAGTGTTTTAATAGGCCGGCTTTTCCATTTGTTTCCTCTTCAGTTTAAACCGGCATTGAACTTTTGTTCGGCCGACTGAAGCTTCCTTTGAAGCCGTAATAAGCCATTATTCACGGACCCGACAGGTGTTTTTATCTGCCATCTCCTGCCACACTTGTAATGCGCTGATAAAACTGATCACCGCCTTTACTGGTAGAACGCATTGTCAAAGCACTCTGGTCTGTTCCCACATTACAAACTGAAACCAGTCAATGATTCATATCAATACTGTATGAAATATACCCCAGAGAAAAATTATAGTATCGTCATGTAATTCACTTTCATAGCTTTATTAGGTGGCGTTGTGCTCGTAAAACGAGAAGAAAAAGCTGCAGATGTCAGCCTTCGCTACGTTCATGATGGCATTACTGTCGAATTAGCTGCAATGTGTACATCTTGAGGGCTAAGAGAGCTGATTAGGCTGATCACATTTCATGTCTACTGTATGTCAACAAGTGTGAGCTGTCCGTACCAGGATGGTGTCTAACGCCTTAGAAGCATGCAGTCATTGAAGCACTCACACAACAAGCATCCTGACTTGTTCTCCCCTTGGGAGGCGCATGCAAGCATAAAGCATTGTAATGAAAGTTTGCGATTGTTTGTCACGCTCGGCTTGGAGAAACCTGATCTGCCCTGATAGAAAGTAACGCAACACCCAGGGAGCCATTCCCCAAAATTGCAAATCTGAGCCGAGCTGGGTCATGGTGAGCTCATAGCTTATTTTTGTTTTGTATTTTCTCGTGCAGCAGCCAGAGGAAAGGAAGGGGAACACAGAGAGAGAAATGCAGCGAAAGATAAGAGGGAAAAGAGCCTGTTAAAGGCCAAGGTGTTCTTCAAATATAAAACAAATTGCCGTGTTTGTAGAGGCAAAACAGATGTTCCAGCAGTGATGCAGTGTGACGCTCCGGACAAATAGAACAACATGAAAAGGCCACTCACACCCCCAATACACCCTTGTAATGCTGAGTGTGTTGAGGGACACTTGTTTCCATGACTACACACACACGCGCAAACATTAGCCTTTAAACAAGTGAATAAAAGTAGAAAAACAACATTAAAGAAAAGGTAAACATATTGAAGTTAGATACAAAGTATATCCTGCCCATCAGCATCATCAATCTGTATACAGTGTGTTGCCATTACCGCTTTGTTTAGGATGGTCTATGTTTGTTTGACAGATGGGAAATGAAACCAGCACCAGTCAACTAGCCACTGTAGCAGCGGCAGAAAACAGTAGCCGAATCAACAGTGTGACTTACGGAGAGGGGGAGACATAACGCAGGCAGATCCTGAGCCGGCAATGGAAGGCCTATATCAAGCATGGCAGTGAATGACAGAGGTAAGCCACATCCCCAGATGTTGGCCTCTGTTGTGGTTCTTTAACGGCTCCACACCCACACTCTGAAACCATATGCATCCACGGCACACAAGCAGAGTGTGTTGCGTTCTGTCGTGATAGAGGAAGCGCTACAGTCGTCCACGGTGTTCCCAGCAGAAAGTAATGTACGTGCCACCGCTCTGGATAAATGTTGCTGCTAAATTGCCAAATTGGAAATTGTAGTTACATCAGAGAGAGGAAAGAGAGAGAGAGAGAGAGAGAGAGAGAGAGGGAGAGAGAGAGAGAGGGAGAGAGAGAGAGAGAGAGAGAGATTCTTAGGCTCGGGCACCAGGAGTATACGAGACCATCATAGAGCCTGTTGTGTGCTACTGTATTAGTCCAGCCAGTGGCAGTAGAGAGCAAAGATGCTGGGTTGCTAAGCTTGACGCATGGTCTGTGGGACTCAACTGTCAATATACTGTAACTTCAGCTACTTGTTCATAGACGTGTCAGCACAGCTCATGCTGTCAATCATTCTCTCTCCTTCCGCTGCGGCCCTATAACTCACTCCCCTCTCTGGTCTCCCCCCCATGTAACCTATACCCTCAATATACAGTATACTGTATCTTTTCCCCACCCTGGCACCCATGTGGACACCCACCCACAACTTCACCCGCCCACCCCCGCGCCAACGTCTCGCCACATCTATTTCTCTATTATTCACTTCTTCCTTCTGTCACTGTTCCTCTGTTCCTCTTCTGTGTGCTCACTGACCCAGCAAGCACCAGCAGCCCCAAGGACTAAGACAGCCATGACTCTGGCTACGCGGCAGACAAACAGCTGACTAGGCTGGAGAGAGAGAGAGAGAGAGAGAGAGAGAGAGAGAGAGAGAGAGAGAAAGAAATATCTCCAGCATGTGTTAATGTGACTGGAAGAAAAGTCTGTCGCAGAGTAGTTCTGACAACGCAAGTCATGAAATCCACCAACACTCAACTGACACCTATAGAAATGGGTAATGTATTGACAAATGCTGGTTGAGGAATATCTCCAGTATCATATTATTCTTATTTTCTTTTTTGTACCGTATATACTGTATATACAATATGAAAATTCAAATGGGTGTTTTTTTTTTTTTTAAGACATTGTCATGACATTTCTACACATTTATCTTAGTCATCCATAAAGGCGTAAATGCACACATACTGTGACAGTAACAATACTGTTCCAAAGAGGCAAATATTTTAAAACCATAGTACTTTTGCTCCTAAACTATCAACGAAATCACCAAAAAGTTATTTGTGGGGTCAAACGCAGCCCTTGCCAAGTGTGACAGCAAAACACAGTATGTTTGAGCTGAGCTAGCAGTCAGCCAGGTCACATCTATCATGGCCACCACCCAAATACATATTTCACGCCTAACAGTAAAATGGTTGAGTTATACTGTAGCTCAGAGGATTAAAAAAAAAGAAAAGAAAAATATCTGCAGTCAGCAGGGTCATATTTTGCTTGAAAATAGCTCAAATCTAATGTAATAAGCTTTATTCCACATACAGTAGTGTTGCTAACATTGCCAAATTCAGCTAATTATGTAATTATGTAATTAAGTTATAATAATGATAAACTAAGTAGAGTGTACATGTATATGCTATAATTGTTTGTATTCTCACATCTAATTTTAATAACAAAAGATATCAGTTACATTACAATATGATCCTACACTAATGTAAAATATACAAATGTATCTGTATATTAATGTTATATTATTTTTGAAATATTAGGGCTACAGTATTGACAGTACTTGCAGACAACTTAAAATTGCATTTTCTGAACAGCTTAAACTGCACTTTGTACAGTATATGCTTTGGTTGAATTTTCAGATAATCGTCATAAGAAGATGCAAACTTATAGTGCTTAATATTCAACTTGCAGCCATAGCACTAAAAGACTAATACTGCTCCAGGTGTGTGGATTGGATTCATTTATTTTTTTGTAAATTGGCATTTGTAAAATGGATGTTTGCTACTTCTGAACAAATGTGAAGCAATTGCAGCCTTGAGTATTTATACTGTGTTATAACAATAACTGGTGAAATATAACCTCTTTTCGAGCACTTGCAAATTGCAAAAGCAGACAACTGGGATCAAAATGTGTTCTACTCATGAATGGTAATATGTTCCTGCTTCCAACAGGGGGTTATTGAAAGAGAGGAGACCAAAACTGAGATGCAAGAGAGACAGACAGCCTGATATCAACCCTGGCTGGCAAAGTGAGAAAGTGACAGAGCAAGAAAATAGTTTAGTATAAAGAGCCCATAACAGATACATTGAGTGAGAGAGATAACTGCATAATGTATAATGACATAGGGGGAAAATAAAATAAGAATTATCTTCTTGTTTCTTTGAAGTAGTAAATGCAAATTCAGCATTAAAGAAGAAAAATATTATAATAATAACTTTCTGCAGTTCTAAAACCTTGTTTAGCATTGTAGTCTATATAGGGGTGGCTCATATTAGCCCCTGGCAAGGCAGGGTTAGCAGAAAGAGATAGGCAGCTTCTTACTGGAGAAAGGGTCCTTGTGCTCGCAGTCCTATACACTAAAATAGAGCACTTTAACAGAACCCAATTATCCTTGCCCTGTCTGAGATAATAGCTGTCAACAAGCACTTAAACCATGTGTAGTACTATACCATCACAGGGCCCATAATGCTTCGGGGAATTACATGAGTCCCTGCGTTTCAGAGCAGGATTTAGAACACACGTTCCTTAATGGCTTACACAGACAAGGCGACAGAGCTTCTCTTGAGCACCTGCGCCGCTCTGAACCTGCTCTTCCCCGGGCTGCCCATCAAATGCCGTGACTTTGATGTAGACCAGCGGTGTCAAGGGACGCTGAGGGTCTCTCATCCCTGGCCACACTGCTCCGGTGGAGCGGCTAAGTGGACAACAACACACTGTGTTTAGACTGGCGGCTCTAAATAATGCAGGCCGGGAATGTGTGTGGACTTCAGCCCGAATGAAAACGATACAGGGTCAGCATCAAAGATACATAATATTATCACAACACTCATTAATGGAATAACTGATAACAGAGAGCCTCTGGGATATAGTTCCAAAGCAGGAGAAGCACCTCTGATCTGAATTGAAATTCCATTTTTATCAGGCACTATAGACACCTCATAGCCACCAGCCATATAATAATTAACACTGAGGTTGGTCGAGCTGTTGTGTCCAAAAACTGAGGCACTATTGATGAATGCCTTCCAGGAATGCTTATTCAGCAGCAGATTGACAAATTAAATCCAATGGTACTAAGCAGTGTGCAGGCCTTACCATATAGCCTACAAACATAACTACAGAGAAGATCAGCATTTACAAAAAACAAGGACTAAAAAGAAACAATGTTTACCAAAAACAGAAAAAACAGAAACACTAAGAAAATAAACTAATTTAGGCTATGCCCCATTCCAATAATAGCACCATTTGCTTTCTTCTGTTTCAAGGTCTGATCTCCTCTCGGCATCAGCAGCACCATTTTTAATCAGCTGGTCCTTGTTAAGGCCATAATTGCCACTTATCAAGTAACCCCTAGAAAACACCTGGTCCACAAAATATCCAAACATATATAAAATACTTACAATAAAATATACCCTACTAAGTGTGCATATTAATATACAGGGCACATGCTAACCCCATGACAAATACCATTGACCATAAATGACCATGTACATTGTGTATCACATCTGACTGTTCTGTTCTCGACGGACTTCACTACATGAATGTTTGGCTGGCAGGAAACATGGTAAGAAGGCTATCGTTACAGAACACTGATTTATTTATACATTACGGTACTTAAGGTTGTCACGTTGTAAGTTAATTAAAAACACATTATGCTGATATGTTAATTATTTTAGAAGAAAGCCAAAAGCTTGCATTATACAGTACATAGGACTGTGTGTCTGTAATGCTCTAGCCAAATGAGTATATTGTAAACCATTACTCCAGTATACCAATGGCATAATTAAAGAACATTTGACATTCTCTAGTAGCATTTTATGTGCGCAAATAAATTCTGCCTGCATTCTCTAGAATAACTATAGAACAGTGCATCTGTCAAAGTGGTATTTCATGGGAGAAGACTCAAGTAGACAGTGCTGCTATATCGCTGTGATGTGCTGAATCTTCATACAGGTAGTCATCATACTCTACTGCAAGTTTCTGACAGACAGCTAAACCTGTCCCAGCTTACAATATACAGTAGCTGACATGTGGCCAATACACATGCATAGGCGTGTGTGTGTGTGATGTGGAGGTGTTTGCTGTGCAGACGTTTCTCTTGTTCTCGTGTTGACTGTTCGTGTGGGACTATATGTGAATAAAGATTTACTGTGTGTGTGTGTGTGTGTACGTGCGTGCGCGTGTGTGCGTGTGTGAGCTGATGAGACCCATCATACATCCTGTGGTCTACATAATGGATGAAGCTTTCCAGGCAGAAGAACAGGCAAAGCTGGACTCATTTCAGTATGCCTCGAACGTTACTATTTATACAGCAAGCTGCAGGGGATTCTGGGTATAGAGATACAGGCCATAACCAATGCAACGGCAGCCTGCTTTATCTAGCTACAATTACATGAAGTCTTTCCACTGTTTTTCTTGATCAGTTTAAATCGTGGGGTCGTGTTTTAAGCGATTGGAGAATTAAAGTGAATCAAAGTTCCAGGGTGCCATAATGAGATCTGACACGAACTGGAAAAGGGGAAGTCGTGACATGAAATATGCCAAATTGTGAAGCACCTGTTAGCAAGTTAAACTGAAATGAGTTCATTCTTGCTCAGCAGCAGCTCTGTCGTCTATCTCTCCCACTGTCAAAGCATTCTGTCACGACACGTATTGTAGGGAACACCGAGTGGCCACCAGCACGATAGCAAGCCATTAGGTTTACTGATAGGTATCAGTTAAGATAACACCTAAACCCAGATGTGACATTCACATCATAATGTCACCATAGGTTCACGTGGTTCACAATGTCTTATCTTGCACTTAATTGTAGCAATTAAAGAAATGGCCAGACTAAATTGGACCACACTGTGACTTGACATGTAATCCTGTCGCTAATCCTCTAAAGTAACAACCCAAACAGCAGCAAACTACAGCTAGCTGTATTTTGCTTGTTTTGAATAGAACATATCTTAATGAAAATTAAAAGGCAGTATAGGTTTACATGGACACTTTTCTTTTCTTTCCAATTGGAGATTTCTGGTTACTTGTTTACCTGTCACAATTGTTGTTAATTGTTGATGTTAAACATGCACACATTATGGCTCGGTAATGTAACATGTCCCGCTAGCAAAAAGGCTAAAACTGTCTAGCATCTAATTGTAGGCACGTCGGAAGAGTGAGGCTATTTGGGTTGAGAGATTTACCCTATGGCTAAAGGATGCACGATTTTACCTAAAATCTAAATCACGATTAATTGAACATTATGATTAATTAACAATCATTGCCTTTGTTTTGCTTTTGACTAGACAAGCGGAGTTACGTGAATACACCATAGCAATAAGGAATACACATGTTGTAGTAGTTATTATATAGTTCTATGTAGTTATTATATAGATGGGTAGTATTCAGCAGCTTTTGTAAAAATGTACTATTTGAAAAAGCATGATACTTAAGTAGCTAGCAATGCTAGCTACTTAAGCTAGCAATGGGCTAAAACATAAAATTCTTAAAGATACACAGAGTCATAATTATTAGCTTTAAGAAAAATATGATTGTTTTATCGTTTAGTATTAGGCAGCTATGTTTAACATTAATATATGCATTTGGAATTCCCTTTTATCTACACTACCTACTAATTGTTGACATTTTTGTCTACTGTGATATTAACCGTTATTCCAGAAATTGAATTTCCATAGGAATGTCTCATTGAAAGAGTTTACTTGACATCGCTGCTAGCTTAGGTAGCGCTGCTGAAGTTATCTATTTGCTTTGAAATTGGAAGGAATTCAGGAGTTATCTGGAAAACTGTGTAAAGACCTACGATGGGCAGACATTAACATTAGGTGTTAGAAAGCCCACATTGCTATATAATAAGTTCATTAAGTGGTCTGTTCTGCTCTGATACACCACCTGAGCTGCCGTGTTACGAGCAATTGACGTGAAGTGTAGTTTTGATTTACGTTGCAGTTGATACTAACGGTGGTTAAAGGAATAATAATAGTTCTATGGTAATATCAGCAGCTTTTCTCAGTAGATGCTGCTCATTAATTTATGTGCCTGGGATTGTCACAAGTGTCCAGGTCCCGACAAATAGGCTTATCTCTAAAACACGCATCCTCCTTTTTACGTTGCACTTGAATGAATTAATTAATTTGTAGTCTCTGCAAAAGCCTGATAACAACCTATTCATTTGAGTCAGGTGTGTTGGAGCAGGGAGACATCTAAAACATGCAGGGCAGTAGCTCTCCAGGACCATGATTTGGCACCCCTGATGTACAGTCTTGCCGACTTATAGGCTACAGTCTGTGCGGTAACATGTAGGCTACAACATTAAATAAAAGCTCTGGCCTGAAGTCCACTAGCATGTTGAATCCAAACGTTTCTCCAGGCCCTCGCATGGTCGACGATTAGTCCACAACACGTCTTGGATCCACACAGATTTGGAGCCGCGTTTCAAAATTCTGTACAAAACTTGTGCAGGAATAAGGTTTTGTGTCACTGGTTCTGGAATATGCTTGTGATCTGATAATGCATGCAATATTTCATATTGCCGGTGTCATGACAATAAGTGATTGCCGGATAGAAAGTGGCACCTGGAAGGAAGCAGCCCTGACAATTTGAGAGACGCACAGAGAAACTCATCAGAGAGAATATAATATATTTGAATGGACTCTACACGCCAAACACAAGATTCACTTTAATCTTAATGGTGATCTGGTGAGATTATGCAGCCTACTTCTTTAAACACCACGATGTTACTTTTTTACCTTCCGGTGGTTTAGTCGCTAATGAGGCGGTCACAAACTGAACTGAACTTATATATAATAATAATAATAATTATAATAATAATAATAATAATAAATTATGAATAGAAAAGGAACATCATTTGGCCTTTTTTGAGTGAAATCCAGGTAAATCCCTAGTAGCAGTAGGCAGCAGTATAGCCTTTGAGTAGGAAGCTGCCCAAAATACGCATACAGTAACCTGAGTATGTTCACGTATCTCCTGCAAGCACAGATATATATTAATAATGCATTTTTTTAAACCATGCTGTTTGTTGGTGACTTGGCTTGTTAATAACACAGTAGCAAACAATAGTAGCCTATCTACTATTGTTTGCTACTGTGTTATTACATAAAATACTGACCTGCGGTTAATATACGGTACGGTTACTAGTCAGGAAATTACGGTAAACGCAACTATGGCTGATACATTTTGGGCAGCACTTTTGAACAGCATTTCAGACCTTGGACCAAGCATCGCTCCATTGCTGAAACCAGTTAATTATGGTGTGACCCACTCAAATACAAAGACTTATAATAGGCTTATTATTCACGTTTGAGACTAAATAGGCCATGTCACCAATAAATTGGATGGAAATGAATACGATAAATGGACTGCCGTCGCATGTAAATTACACTCTTTTGAGCAACATGTTCCCGTGTTGGGTTACCCACTGTAACCAGCAAAGCAAAACGATGTTTCCATTTTATTAATTTAATATTAGAATGATGAGCCGCTGGACAATATTGTTTAGAGGGGAGAGAAAGATGGGAGGGAGGGTGAGACACAGAGCCAGGGGGACAGGAAGGGACAAAACACGAGAGAGAGACAACGAGAGGTAGAGAACAAGAGCGAGGGAGCTGTGAATGATGAGAAAGATCAACCAAAAGAAAGTCAGGGATGAACTGGCATCAAACACATCTCTCTGCCATCTCCCTCCCTTTATCCCACGCACTGCATTATTCTGTCTCCAACACTTCTCATCTATTCATCTGTGAGCCCCCCCCATCCCCATCCTCAGATGACGTACTAAATGCTGATGTAAATCACCGTTCCCCTTCATTTAACCCAGTCCTCCCCTGTCTTGGCTTTGCCTGTCAAGAGTGAACTGCATGTAGAATATACTGTATACAACACACACTCTCACACGAATGGAACACATAATCCTGTAGCGCTGTTCAGGTTAGAGCGTGGGTTCATAGCAGTTGACGGGTGACCATTAGATCAGTAGACACAGACAGACAGACAGACAGACAGACACATAGACAGACACACACACACACACACTACAGCTAAAGTGTCCGTAAACCTCACGAGGACTGTGTGTGTGTTGGTGCACATCAAAGAGAACGTGTCACTGGTGGCACCAGTTCCCATATTTGGCAATGTGTGTCTGCATGCGTGTGTGAGTGCTCATGTGTGTGTGTGTGTGTGTGTATGTGTGAGAAAGAGAGAGAGAAAAAGAGCAATCTCTACCACAGTGCTGGGGGAAAGGCACTTAACTAAAGAAGAAGAAATGCATTTACTGCACCGCTTCTTGGCTATGAACCATATCTCTCACGTCGAACAGAATGGACCTGAGTATGTTTGTCAGAAGAAGCTACATTGTTGTATGTTTCTTTTGCCCCCAGTGGATTGGCAAATTATGTTTATTAAAAGAAAACAAAAATAATAACTAAAACTAATAATGGAACTATGACCACCGTAAACATACTGTAGAACCGGCACAAAGCGACACATAGTGTCTTTGCTAGTTTCAGACCGACGATTTCCTGCCCAGCACCCAGGTTGTCTGAACAGCAAATGCACTTGCACCCATTTGAACGCCCGTGGGTGTGTTGGTCTAAACATGAGGTGTGGTCCAGCGCATTGCTGGCACATTGCTATCTTGAGGCAGCGGAAAGTGATTTCCGTGCGGTTGACCAGCGAAAACACAGACTAAAAGTCAACGCGTGGAACATTATCAATATGGCATCGCCTATGGTGGGTGCGCAATGCGTGTACCCTCTATTGTTACACATACAAGGACATACAGGAGTGAACAAAAATGTTTAAATATTAGTGTGGAACCTACATCATTTAGGGATGTCACTATTGCCTAGATGGTGTACCCCAGCACGTCTACAAACCCGCTGGTATAATAGCAATCCACCCATGATGCAAGTGCACCTGGATTTGAAAGGGAATGGGAAATGACACTGATTGGTTTATCGTATCTTGCACCAAAAACACACCCATGAATAACGAAGAGAGTAAGTTCAACCCTTTTTAGCCATGCAAGTAGTTACATAAAAATCTAAAATAAATGTAATGTTTTCTGCGTAGAAAAAAAGCAGTCACCCTTTCCCCCTTAAACACATTCCAGTGAGAGGCGGTAAAATGTGTGCGAGTGAGTGTGTGTGTGTGTGCACACACACACACACACTCTGTTTATATGCACATAAACTGTAGCATCTACTCAATACTGTTTCCACCATAATCCACAAACAGCTCTCCAGTGAAATGCGCTTCAAACAGAATTCGCTGGGTAATGTTTAAATATCGTTTGCCACCCGTCGTCTCCGCTCCCCGGCGTCGCTTGCTTGGGTCTCAACAGGCAATGTGAGTGTGCGGCGTGCTGCGCCCGGGTGACAATGCGACGGGCTCACATGCATCAGCGAAACAACATCCCCGCCGGTCTAATCTAATGCTCGGCTATGGCAAGTGCCTCATTTCATTTAC
The DNA here is from genome assembly GCA_026546735.1 of Forbesichthys agassizii. Lineage (NCBI taxonomy): Eukaryota > Metazoa > Chordata > Actinopteri > Percopsiformes > Amblyopsidae > Forbesichthys > Forbesichthys agassizii. The sequence goes on along the minus strand of JAODLL010008898.1, from coordinate 6,239 downwards.
CCAGCTAAGCTAGCGTTTGATTAGCACAGCACACATCAAACAAAGGGCTGAGGAAGTGAAGGGCGGATGGGGAAATAACAAGAATGAAAAGGAAGGAAAACATCAGAGGGAGGGCGGGACAAATAGAGAGACAATGAGATGTTGGAAGGTAGAGAGAAGGCAAGAAACATGACGGCGACGAGGGTTGGCCTTGAGCAGGGGCCGTTTATTTGTTTCCCCTTCTATTTTCTGTTGCCGTATTCTCAGAGAACAAGCAACGACAAGGAGCCCATTACAGAGCTCCCTGCACGCCTGTGAGCTGTGAAATCTGGAAGAGGAGATTGGAATTAGAAGAGGAGAAGGAGTAGGTAGGATGGAGGGCATACATCTTTGAGGATGAGAAATGCATTGTTTGGCAGGGATGTCGGGGACGATTAGGTCCCGGAAAGGCTCGGCGGGAAGGCCTCGATGTGTCGGCATTCATCACAACGCGCGGCCCGGGAAGACGCAGGCTGGAGGGGTTGTTGTCATAAGCATCCATGCTGCCGTCCATGACTGGTTCACACTGTACTGCTGAGTGCTTTCCCATGTCATTCAGAAGTACAATTAATAATGTCTACAAAGGATGACGCGGGCCAATTCATCCAAGGAGAGACGATTTATTTAAATCATCCAGATATTTCATTCAGGACCTGCTCACTGTCAAGGTCTAACATTAAAGGTATAGTGAGCTATTACAAGCTACTTGTAAGCTAAACACTTAGACACTATTCTCTCTGTGTGCTGAAAAAAATCCGGGACCGGTTAATGAAATGACTTCAAAACAGCCCGGGCTCCCTAAATAGGAACGTAAACAAAATGGCAAACACCGCTCACAACAACAAAGCCATGGCACTACGCTTTGCTTCACAATGTGTTTCAATGTGTGAGGCAGTGCAGAGGGGTGTTGCGCTCAAGAATGCCCAACCCTGCCTTTACGACGCAACTCCACATCTGAAACAACGACCACTGTCACAATGTGTTTAGAGGCACGGCATAAATATATGCACCCAGAGTCAGAGACACGATGGTAGACCCCCTATGTAGATTCAACTTAATGTCAGGGAGCCGAGGTCCTGTTCTTTGTCAGGTGCTGCTGCCTTTAGAAAGACGAGTGAAGGAAAGGGGAACGGACGTGAGCAGACATTTAAACAGAGCAATTTTACACCTTGCGCTAGTGTCATTTCCATGCAGAATAGATTAAATTGCTTGCGCTGGAGGCAAGATGGATACCAGCTGCTCAAGTACTGTTTGAAGTCGCGCAAACACAACGCATCACAGGCAAGTTGAGGCAACCTTAACAAAGGGTTGTCACATCCCCTTTATTTTGTTACGCTGATGTAATGAGATGTCATGGATCCTTCTGAGCAGTCGCCTGGCCGTTTTGCTGCACTGGAAATAGGTGTTGCAATCCATGGTTCTATCCGAGTGTCTGTCTGGCACTACTCTCTCTGTGCAGAACAGTAGAATTATGGGCTGGCAAAAGGTAACATTCTTTTCCTGTCCTGGCCTAAGCTAAGCGACCATTGTGCAGCGGCCAAGCATGAAGATGTCTACCTGACTGACCGTTAATGGTGTTCCCGTCGCAATAAAACCTGCCACGCTCTTAGCTTGGACTGTCTCCTATTGATTTGTGATGAAGGATTTTAAATTAAATGCCACTCGAGCTCACTAGGAAACCTTGCTCTTCTGAGTAGCCCTACAGCTTACCCTCCCCCAAATGAAATTAATGAGCTAGTCCCAAATAAGTCCTAGAAAGGAGGACAACTAATTGACAAACATGGACGACAAAATATAAAAGCATCCGTCCATCTGTTTCTGCGTTTGTCACCCGTTAGACTCCAGCTACCTACAACATTATACATAAAATTAACAGGGAGGCACACATTGATAGAAGTCGCCCACCTCCTTTTTTTTTTAATGCTTTTTCTGCTCAATCCATCATTTCACCACTTTTTCCAGATTAGACATAGTGATAGAAGCGTTGAAGTCAATGGGGATTAAAACAGTGCAACCGCAGTTAAATTGGCTGTCCTGGGGCCAGCAGGTTCATTAGATTTGTGATGGTGTTACTGTACTCTACTGCTGCCAGGAAATAACGCTGTGAACTGCTAAAATTGGAACAGTAGGACATAAAATTACAACTTTCTTGAAATGATACCTCAAAAAACTGTCAGCATGCCACCGTGACAAATCACGACAAAGGAATGGGAAGTCATCTTGCTTAGTTACCAGGCACAGGAGTCGGTAGGAGGCAGAACTGCTAGCATATAGCTGCTGCTGCTGACATTCAACGCCCTTCTGAAGCAGAGGAGAAAGTACCCATTGTCCTGTTCCTTTATATAAGAGATGTGTAAAAAAAGCTGTTACCGTTTGCAATTGCTTTGCACTCCATGCTTGCTGTCACCATTAGTGGTCCACAGTGTCTGCATCAAACGTGAAAATAAAATCAGCTTCCCCCACTATCTATGTCCTTGCTCGCTATAACTGCCTGGACAATGTCATTGTTGGTCAATCAGGATCATAATTAGAAGTTCAATTGACCATACAGACTTCACTTAGGTCTACTAAAGAGCCAGTGGTGCTCTTCCTGAGCCGCTGCCAGACCAATTACAGCTGGCCTATGGCAGGAGTCTGTATAGGACACGAGGGTGAGGGTGAGGGTGAGGGAGCCCTGTGGTTTTAATTACATAGTAAAATAATGCTGCTCATGGTTTAAGAGAGCCTGTGACATGCTGGCACAGAGGAAGCAACGTGTTGCTAATGTAGCGGCGATGGGCGGAGAGGAACAGCCTTTAAGTAATCCTTAATGTCCCCTCGCTGGTCATTTCTGACGCTGTCGTATTGGGCAATAAACAGTGAGGTCAAGGGTGAGCAATAGTGGTGTGTTTGCTGAGCATTAGTGGTGTGTGTGTGCGTGTGTGTGTGGTGGTGGTGGTGGGGGGGGGGTCATGACACTGGAAGTAAAACCAGTCACAGTGCACTCCACAGACACCATTCACATATAAAGACAATTTAGTCTCCAAGGCTAATTGCGACATTATAGTATTAAGGTCTTTGAAAATCAGCGCTAACGTGTAAATACAGGGTGAACATTAACAGACAAAAGCAATTTTGTGAACTGAGTTTGCTTTTTCTTCCTTGCTTCTTGGTTCTGGCAAAGAACAACTTAACAGCTGACCAATTATAATTAACATTAGGACCTAAAGCTGATACCAATGCCATGAATGCTCTTAAAGACCCAACTCTGGTTCTCCTTCTCATAGTTAATGTATATTGCTAGTGAGCAGGTACAGAAAATATTACAGGTGTATGTGGGTCGGGTCAAGTGTCAAGTTGCACTGCGCTTTGCTCAGGATCTCCAAATTGTTGTTATTGAACTCCCTTTTATTCCCCGCACGCTCAAACACACATGCACAGATGCACTGGCTGTGCAGATCCACACATGCCCTGGCTGTCAATAATTAGCATTAGTCTACAAAACTATAAAGTATGTTAGCATGTATCACTCTGATAGAACAATGTTAGATAGAACAATGTCTCTGTTTATTTTTTCATATGTATTATCTACTGCTCACTCACTTTGTCGTAGCCCAGCGGTACCCAAACATTTTAGGCCACGCACACCCTTCTATATTTGAGCCACGGTAGGCTACGGCACAGCCCATTGCTACAGAATGAAATTGCCGGTTTGAGAGTCAGGTTGGGGCGGTTGATGAAAACATATTTTTGCAGGTGGTGCGGTGCGGAGTGTCTCTCATAGACGGTCAAGTGAGTGCTGGTTGTAAAAATAAAAAAAACCACTACCCAGCATCACTAATTACAACACAATTCTGCATCTGTCAACAATCAGCTCTTTCTTTCTAACCACGCAGCTCTGGATTCAGTCTCTGCTCCATTGCCCATACAATTCGATAGCTACCTCTCTCAATCGCAGCTAAATGAGAACCTTATTTAAAAGTTAAAAGTTAAATGCAGCTGGGCTCCCATCCAACACCCCTCCCTCTGAACTCCATTTGCATAAACATTTCTGAACAAAAGGATTACAGTACACCCCAGTTAGGGAATAATACAATAATGGGACTTCTAACGCAAAATATGACATTACTGGTCGCAAGATGATTCTACCATCCTTCAAAATCTCAGTGCACTTAGACATCACTAAAAACCTTAAGCATTTCAATGACACTACATTCAATACAGGATATGTCAATTAAGGACCTTTAGAGTGTTTACAATACTGTAGAAGGAGAACAGCAGTCAGGAGGACCACTTAAGTCAAAGAGAATATTCATTTACATTCACAGTTAGCTATATTTGACAGTATGGCTTTGTTCTGGAAGATCCCTGCCTTTCCACAATCATACATAGAAAGCAGGAAGAGCAGCAACATACCCCCATAGGGTACAGAACAGAGCAAGTATCATTGACAACAGCAGGACACCGATTAAGACAGACAGTAGGGGTGGGGATCGAGACCTGTGTCTACAGTATACGAACCACCAAAACTCGAAAATCAATAAGGCCTGAGCTTAGCTATACTGCTATAAAGGGTAGTGGGTTTTACATGTTATGTCTAATGTTATGTCTCGAGAGACAAGAGTCATGTGTATCAATGAAATCAAATTATTGGTGCACACACATACATCGACTGTCTAATAAAGTCATTGAATTTAATGTATTTGACTGCCATCCATTGCTGGAAATAGTTTAGGGAGAAGACCAAAGCCATGTCCATTTTACACTCCTCCATACAGGACCGTTCAGTCCAACAACCTTATCCTTGCATTGTAAAAGGTTGAGGTTATAGTAGAACTGGCAAATATGGGCAATGTAGCCTTGACAAATAATGTCAAAAAATAACAACATTTAATTACAGCAGCCAAAGCAAACGGCCTAAAGCCGTCTAGCAGGATTGGATGGGAAAAACAGGTGGCAGTGGAGATTAAGGAGGTGATAGAAATTTGGAAATGTGCACAAGGTGGTTGTGATGACTGTGGAGAATGTGTCCAACATGGATGTTGCTGTGAAGAGGCTGGACATCCTCAGATTTGAATGCTTTTGTCCAAAAAAAAAGAAATGCACTCATGTATTTAGAAGTTTAGTATTCAGGCCATTAGGCACTGTTTGATTGAATGATATAGTTATATGGTAGTACACACAAGTCAAGATGCTGTAACTAGTATGATATAATAAAAATATTAGTTTGTTACAATTGCTGATGTATGACCTGTCCAACTGTTGACAATTGTACTACATGTAAGTCGCTTTGGAAAAAAGCATCTGCCAAATGCCGTGAATTTAAATGTAAATGTAAACCCTAAACGTGTCAGCGCAAAAAGTCTACAAGCTTTGCAACACTGACCCTGAGGGCAACAAAACAAGGTTATTGTGTGGATGAAGCGATCTACAATTGCCAAAAGTGTGCTAAAAGAGAAGCATCTGCTCCTCAAGCTTCCTCATAACACTATGCTACTGGACGTCTAAAGCAGGTGAAACTCTCTGTTTCTGATGGTTGAGAGATGCCTCGAAAAGTATCCATCTAGGTCATGAAGGTTCCATGTACCTCTACACTGTGTGTGTCAAGCAAGAAAAGACCTGAAGGACCACTTCACATTCCAGGAAGTAGTTGGCGTGGAGGTATAGTGGATTGCAAAAATGCTCACAGAAGAAGCGGCAAGAACAGGTATAAGCTAAGGCTGTTTAATTAAGGCTTAGGCAATTGATTATGGCCGGGCTTAACTTTGTTAGCCTCGCGAGACCATCCTGATCTCAAAAGCTTCAGTTTAATTTCGTCGTGAGAATCAGTCTGGAAAGTTTAAGTTTTTATAGCTATACGGGCGTGCTTTAGGTTTGCCGACAGCAAAAATTACCAGATGGTTCCACCAATTAACCAAATATTTTTTTGAAAGTACCTGCCATTCACCAACTGTTTTAATGTACGGCTTCCCAGATGGACTTGTGACAACAATTCTTCAGGCATGTCAGGTTAAAACTTTGTGGCTTGCTAGAACTAATGCTATGATAAATATTGGGCTAATATGACAAATATGTATACAACAAACTTCAAGTGCTGTCTGTTATTGTATATCAGCTGAAACTTGACTGTAAACTTACTTTTCCAACACAAGGCACTGCTTAATGCAGGGGTCGGCAACCTTTTTGATATGAAGTGCCCTTTTCCAAATTTCTTGTTAATCGGTGTGCCATATAATATAAGA
>JAODLL010008889.1:8145-30967 GCA_026546735.1 Forbesichthys agassizii | reverse complement strand
GACTTCTCGATCTTTTGATATTGCATGCTGTCAGTCAGTTAAAGGAAGTGTGGACCAGGGCCCTGTAACTTGTATTTATGATCTACTATTATTATATTAAAGCTGATTTTGATAAACCTGGACACAGTGTCTCCTCCTACTTCAACTCCATAAACGAACACGCTGGAAATGGGTGAGAAGACACCACCCTAATTCCAACAGTATTTGGATGGGTTGCATCACACTGCTAACATAGGAGGCAGAGATTCTGTGTGGTCCCTGAAAGACCACAGGAGAGCCGAGCGCACAGGACAACGCAAGACCACACACACACACACGTGCATTCAAGCTACGTCTGAGAGACGGGGGGTCTGAGACACAGGATGTGAGGCTCAGGAAGGATACGTGGGGGTTGGAGGGTGGTGGGGGAGGCTTTTCCTTCTAGGTTCCAAAGTGATGTAATCAATAGAAATCTAAAATGGCTACTTGACAGACACGTCTAGTCAAGACACCTAGTCACAAAGAGCAGTAGGACGCCACTTTGGAACCCATGGGCGTAAACAGCCGAGGTCGATGCACATCACTTCTGAAGCAACAGAGAGGTCAAGAGGTCACGGGGGTGGTGACGGGGCGAGGGAAGGGGGGGTGGGGGGCAAACCTTAGACAACCTGCAAATGACCTCGCCGTTGCCCCTGCCAACAGCCTTGGAGAGCAGGCCACACAGGCGGCCTTGGTCGGCGGTCAGCTGCAACCAAACGCATGCAGAGAAACACGGTGGTGTTAACCGTAATCGTGGAGAAGGGGTGGTGGGAGGTGAGGGGGGGAGGGGGGGAGGGGGGGGGGGGGGGTGCCTTCTGCTGACGACTGGGAGATTTCAGCGTCCGTGTGGATGTGAACACTGGCAAGGGGGGTAAGTCAAGCCACAGAGATGCAGGTAGCCTGCATCAATGGGAAACATTAGCAAGTGTCTAAGAGGGGATGTCTCAAGATACATAGACACAGCTAGCCTGCATCAATGGGAAACATTAGCAAGTGTCCAAGAGGGGATGTCTCAAGCTACAGAGACGCAGGTAGCCTGTATTAATGGGAAACATTAGCAAGTGTCCAAGAGGGGATGTCTCAAGATACAGGGACGCAGGTAGCCTGCATCAATGGGAAACATTAGCAAGTGTCTAAGAGGGGATGTCTCAAGCTACATAGACACAGCTAGCCTGCATCAATGGGAAACATTAGCAAGTGTCCAAGAGGGGATGTCTCAAGCTACAGAGACGCAGGTAGCCTGTATCAATGGGAAACATTAGCAAACATCTAAAGCTACAGAGACACAGGTCTCTATGGCTACATTTAGATGGCCCATATGCAATATTTTTTATTGCCAAGTGACTAGGATTTGTTCTTTTCAGAGCAGAGTGAAAAGCACGAACGCATCGATGCCCACGATCAACGCAGAAAGAAAAGGCCTACGGGCAGATGAAATCCACTGGCAGTCTGTGGGAATGTGAATCATGCCTGGCGGAGAAAATATTCCATGTGAGTGTTTAACAGGCTTTAGTAGCCTACACCAGTCAGATATTGGGCCTTCATCTGTACAATTTTGCTGGCTTCCACCTCACGTCAACTTATACATTGAACGTAAAGGCTGACCGTTGCTCTCAGTCAATGTTCACTTTCATACATTTGACTTTGTCTTATGCTGGTAAATTCCGAACCGTGACCAGTTCACACTAGAATCTGATATGGGCCACGTTTGGGCAACGTGAACAGTAAAATGTTGCGTGCATGAGAGTGGGTTCGTGTGCATGTGAGTGTGTACCTGAAAGCAGCTCCTCTGGGAGTCCTGCGTGTGCGTATGTGTGTGTGTGTGTACCTGCGTGCGGAGCTGGGAGCAGCTCCTCTGGGACTCGTGCAGCTGTGTCTCCAGCTCCCTCAGCAGCTGCCGCTGCACGGCCAGCTGCTCCTGCAGGGCGGCGTTCCGGGCGTGGGCGTCGGCCAGCGCCCTCCTGGCCTCAGGCGACTCCACCTCCACCGTCTCAGTCACGTACTGGCCGACGGCAGGCCGCGCGTTAAAGGCAGGGTCAGTCAGTCACTCTCGAGAATGTTTGCTAACTCAAATCAAAACAATACCCCGCCACATTGAAACACATTGTGAAGCAAAGCGTAGTGCTCTGGCTACAGTGCTAAAGCTTTGTTGTTGTGAGCCGTGTGCCAACTATGTTGATGCCTGGTTACCATGCATAATGGTTACTAGGGTTACTGTAGTAGAATATACAGTATGGATGGCGGAGCTGAGGTGTTGCTCTCAAAAGGCTGTCAGTTCCTTCCACATGATTGACAGCTCACACACAGAACTTAAACCATGCCGTGCCTCATTTAAATAGGCACAGCATATTACAGAATGGGTGGGTGTGTGTGTGTGTGTAAATGTTTTAATATTAATTAATACAAAATTATTAAATAAAAACATAAACCTTTGCATAAAACTGTATAGCAGCATATCTTAAATGTTAAAAATTTAAAACTTTTTGTAACAAAAAAAAGCTAATTATTCATTGCAATTAATTACGTAAAGCGTGCGATTAATCTTCAATTCTGACAGACATAATTAATATATAATCTAACACACATTGATTTAGGTAATCCAAATCTTTTAGTATCCTTATTAATATTATGTTTAAAATAAATAATTTACCCTAATCTTTCCTCCCCATCCCCACTATAATACAGCGTTCCTCCTCACCTTGACAGGAGAGGGCGCTGTGGCCTGGCGGGCCAGCTCCGCCTCGCACTCCCTCAGCCGCAGGCCAAAGGTGCGCTCCAGCGCCGCCTGCTGCCGCCTGGACTCGTCCAGCTGCCTGTGGAGGCCCTCCATGTTGGCGGCCTTCTCCAGCAGCTCGCGCTCCACCTCGGCCAGACGTCTCTCCCTCTGCTGGGCCTGGCTCTCCCGGCGAGACGCCTCCGCTCGCAGCATCTCCGCATCCTGGCCGGGCACACGCTAGGCATGGGACGATATGAACTATGTATGTCACCATTATCCTGGCCAAAATAATTGCGATAGACTATATTATCGCATTTATTTATGTATATATTTTATTTATTAATTATTACTACTACTACTACAACAACCAGTATCTTTTGTTAAGAAACAATCCACGCAGAGCGGATCCACTTTGGATCCGCCCCTTGTTATCAGTGCGTGGTTTGCAAACGTGGTGATGCAAACGATGCTCGCTGAGCCAAGGCAGAGCAAACGCATTGTGTGCTTTTACATCGAGTGCAAAGGAAACATGTGGCAGAAGAAAGTGAAACACTATGAATAATCAATTAACCATTTGCATGTTTCTCAGCTCCACCCTAGCCCCACCATTTCCTAATCATCTTATTTATGCAACTTTTGATTTGACGTCTCAATGACGATTCATGACATTATGTTACTACTGCACGATCACCTTACATGTGTCGGTGGGCGGGCTGGATCGTACGTAGGCACCATGCAAAGCTCAGCGGAGGAATGCACTACAACTAACTAACTATGCAACTCAGTGACCAAATCGGACATTCAATTTACACAATTTATTTGATTGAATTATTTATGTATACATTTTTTCAGCATGGGAGGTTTCCGCTTTTTCAGGGCTTTAACAACATGGGCCATTACCACGATACCACAACAAGGCTACAGTGTTACCGTATTATGGGCGGCGCACACACCTGGCTGAGGGGACAGTCTGTGCAGGTGGAGGCTGCAGGCGGAGAGTCCCGGGTGTGCTGCTTGCATGACTTCAGCTCCTGCTTCAGTCGCTCATTCTCAACCACCAGCAGCTCCAGGTGCTTCTCCAGATCTGTCGCCCCCTGCAGCGCGGGAGGACCACACCAGGCAAAGAGAAGAGGAGTTCACTGTGAGGAAACAAGGGCTTCTTTCTCTTTCCAAGAAAATGGAGCTTGCGTTTCTAGCATTTTTTGCGCGCGCGCGCACACTCACACACACACGCTTGACATTTCAGTATGTATGTCACGAAGCAACCTTACACCTGAGGCAAGGCGTGTGTTCCTTATCTTTTAAGAGCTGGTTGAGGCAGTCCTGACAACTTTCGTAATCCTGACCTACTCAGGAATGTAGGCTGGCGCCTCCCTCCCTCCCTTTCTTTCCACGTCCCCTCCCTCTCTTTCCACGTCCCCTCCGCTCACCAGCTCAGAGCGCAGTCTCTCCACCTGCTCGGTCTGGGTCAACAGCCTCTCCTCCAGCTCCTTCACCTGAACGACATGAACACAAACACTGCTTAATCGTAATAGCATGTACTGAGCCTCACATGAGAAGGACCCTTGTGGCGCAAACCAGCGTTACAGAAATGCTTTGTTTGGGCTCATGCTCCTCTCACCTACAGCCCCATTCACTGGTGCGTTTGGCACCTAGGTCTCTGGTGCTGGGGGGTGCTTTTACCCCAATTGAGGAGTGCGTCTTTAAAAAGGTGAAGTGATGCTGGAGATCGATTGTTGATATTTGGAACTTCATCAAAACAAAAACACCTCCCCCTTCAATGGCTTAGGGTTCTCCCTCAGAAGCTCCACCCGCAAAATCGGCACACGCATTGCCAAGACTGGGATAGTGCAGTTTGGTCCAGTCTGATTTCCCATTAAGAATGTTTTTTTTCAGCGCGCGCGCGCACGCACGCACGCACGCACGCAAGAAAGCTAGCGGACCGTGATGAGATATGTGCACAATAGGTGCATTAGCTTACAATTACTGACTCCACCTTTAAGATGATGACGCATGTCAAAACCCAGCCTTTTTGTGCATGAACATTAATCTAATTGTTGTCATCGTCGGTGAGTGTGTGTGCAATTTAGACACTAAGTCTCCTATGTGCACGCCAACAAGCACCAATTAGTGACGTGCTCTTTATGTGTGTGTGGGGTCTCTACCTGTGTCTGCAGCTTGCTAATGAGCTGCTCTCCGTCTGGACAGTTGAGGCAGCTGCTGGCTCTCTCGAGGCCCTGCTCCGTCGGCTCGGCCAGCCTCCGGTCAACAGTCACACCTGCAGCGCAGAGCGATTGCATTCATTCACAATATGCTTCAGTACATTGACGCGATTAGCGTCCACCATGGATGATGGTTGGTTGTTTTTGGTACCAGGCTGTGGACATGTTTATTTCTGCTGAAAAGGTGGACATATTTAACATGAGTATGGGGGGACTGACTCGCATTTGGAGCCCGCCTCATGTGGCCATTTGATGAGGAACTGCAGATGTTGGCGCTGCGGATATGTATTAATTTTTCCGCGCTACATAACAGCTGTGGCGAGCTCGTCCTGGAGTCCACAACAACATGCATAAGGGTCTTATAATGCTACATTAGTTCCACCACACAGTGCAACTAAGCTGAGTGGAAAACTTTAATGGTGCATACAAGTTTAAATATAACCAAGCCAAGTCAGCTACTCAGTCAGCTGCTTTTTACCCATGTCCCCCTTATAATAGTATAACATGATGCAAGAATATACAGGAGCAGACCTGCACTAAAAACACATGCATTTTATTGTTGCATTAATATTCTAAAAGATAATCAAGCTTTATAATGAGACTAATGTAATTAAAGATCATTTAAACGACTTCCCAAAACACATGACATTCCATCTTGCTCCACACCCACAGCTTGAGACCTCTCTCACCGTTGGGCTCTGATGGGAGCTGCTCCCCCTGTGGGCCGTGTGTGACGTTGCTCTCTTCCTCCGCGTGACTCTGCTGCAGTCTCTGAAGCAGCACGCGACGAGACACTTCCTCGCTGCGCAGACGAGCCTGGAACTCGCACACCTTCTCCTGCAGAGTCTGCACCACACACACACACACACACACACACACACACACACACACCAAGTTGTCACTTCAGGGACTCATGACGACACCTGCACAAAAGCACATTCCACAGTATGGGCAGGGACGCAGTCACTGGCGATTTAATCCGCACAGCCTAAGACGCCAAGCGTCCAATCAGATTAGGCTACGAGCACAGCAGCGCGGCTATACATAAAAAGAAGCAAAGCTGAAGGAGAGCGAGATGGCAGCAGAGCAAGCAGTCACATGGCATGCAGTAAGCAGTGAAGTGTGAGTATGAATGAAACACGGAACAAGACCAGGTGACTTTCTGCAGAAAGGAGGAAAAGAGCGTCGACAGTGAAGACGGGGACGAGATCAGCACACCGACCGATCAAACGTGAATAAAGGCGTGGGGAATGACTGAAGCTGCTAGTGAAGAAAACAAATCGCAGAGGCTTAGACAAACGCGTGTGTCACAACGGGTTGACGCTTGTTCGGTGTGGCGTGCGACGCAAAGTGGCAGTGGTGGGCTGAAGGGGGCCTCCAATCAGCTAATGCCCTCGTTGCTGCCTGCGCTGACGGCAGCGTATGAGTCAGCACTTGTAGGCCTGGCGCTGTATAGCTGCCGCAGACCCCAACACTGGCACATCCGCACGCTACACGGAGGCCGCCGTCACGCCCAATGCGAACATGTCGCGCTACGTTTTCAACTTTAACACTGAATATAACTAGAAAAATAAATCGAATATTATTAGAAAAGGTATGGTCAGCTGTTGCAAGCTAATTGTTAAGCTAATACACTTTTGTGAAATTCACCAAATGCGCATTGCATTACCGCTTTCTGTGCGTTCAGCAAACAAAGCCATAGTACTACGCTTTGCTTCACAATGCCTTTCAAAGTGTGAGGCAGCACCGCGGATGGATATTGTTTTGATTGGAGGGAAGTTAGCAAGCGTTCGAGAATAAAAAAACCCTGCCTTTAATGTGTGGCCAATGTTACTCAAAATGCAATATTATTTTGTTATTATCACTTGTTCCATTGGATATTTCGCCTCTGAAAACCAAAGGGATTCTGATTAATTACACAGTCCTCATTCAATGTCAGGCCTTTTTAAGCACTTCTCACCATCCATCCATCTCCAGCATACATGTATTTTGAGGTGTCACTGAACCAGTACCTGTATGAGTAGCTGCTGGCTGGAGGAGTTGGCTTCTGGGAGGTCAGAGGTCAGCGACAGACGCTGTGAGAAGGCAGCAGCGGGCAGAGACAGGAAGGAGCCGTCTTCTTCACCATCACTCATCAGAAAGTCCACTGAGCTCGCTACGGGTACACAGGAGGGAGAAAATGATGACGAGCGTTTGATGGTTGCTGAAGTTAAGGAGGGAGTAGCCAGAGCCATGTATAAAAGAGTCGCGCCAACTGAAGTTCGAAATTCTCAATGGTCACGTGATTCACGTAGACGCGAAAGAGTTACAGAAGTGCTTGGCAGGCAATTTGAACTGCTAAATATACAGATAACATAATTGCAACTTTTGGTAATAATAGGTAGTCAATAAGCGCATCAAGTTACATTCATAATATTAATAGGAAGCTTCTAGTGTTCGCGGGAACTGTTATGAAGTTCCACAATCCGCTATTGCTGTAACAAAACGGTCCATTGGTGTGAACGGAGTTGACACGACTCTCCTTCATGGCTCATGGGGGAGGTATATACGAAAATGAGTCTTGCCTAGTTTGAGAGCTGCTGTCTGAGGTGTTACTTAAGTAAAGTGACAGACAATGGAAAAGACATCATTAGCAGAATTCAATAAACCTTTCACATTTGTAGTAGGTCAAAAGGCACAGGTCAGGCCTGTGTTAACTGTCATGCTGACAAATATTTTTTTATTTTTAAGTAATGAAGCTGCTAACAAACTAAAAATACATACCTCCCCATAAAAGGGTTCTTTGCTCATTGACGGTCGCCATTTTCATGTCACGTTTGTTTACATTTGGATTGAAACCCTGAACTTTGAGCAATGCTTACCTCCCCATTCTGACATTCTAGCCTTTCGTTAAACATGAGAGAACTGAATACCAGAGAAACCAGACTAGCTTGATAAAAGGGTGATACCAACAGTTATTCATTAACCTGCTTAGGCGGACACGAATATACACACACACACACACACACACACTTATCAGCTTTACAATTACTGGGAATACTGCCTGGGACAATCGGCAGTGTATACAGCAAGTATTGCCAGAAACCCAATCTTTAAGTAGATTCTATAAGCGGAATTAGGCTGATTAACATATGAAAGCATGTTAACACATTCTCCATGTCAACACAGTGTGACTCAAAACAAGTCTTCACTAGGCAAACTCACATCAAACCACACAATGGTGATACACATGGAATATCCAGTTAAACTAAAAACCTAAATACTACAAGCTGCATAAAGTACACAGGTTAATACAAAATCAGTAGATTTCCACCGTGTACATGTCTTTTACCATAAGAGTTTGAGACATGCATGGAAAAGACACTGGTCGTTCTTTACATAACTTAACTCCTAAAATAAAAGTCGACAGCTTACACTGGTAAGAATTCAAGTTGACCGTTAGGGGTGCACAATATATCGATTCAGTATCGTTATATCACGTTGCGCAATATCATATTGAAAAGGTTTATTTTGTGGAGAGATGCGTCCATTGGCTGTTTGGCTTAGTTGTGTTTGATTTAGACAGAAGTATGATGTGTGGCTGAGGAAGCTCATGACATTATAGAGATCGAAAATAAATATCAGTGGCCAAATAGATAAATAAATTACTGTTGTATGAGTGCAATATGAATGTCAGTTGAAAATGTGTTGTTTTCATATGTTATGAATATATTTGAATGCCTTTTCCCATAAACTTTGTGATTTTAAAATATCGAAATTAATATCGATATTGCAATTTTCATGATCAATATTGCAATATCACATTTGATCAATATCGTGCACCCTTATTGACCGTAACATACCACGCTAAACACACAATGTGGCCCCACACAGCTCAGTGAGAATAGTCACCGGTCTACAAGTGTAAAACCCCTCTCAGTCCCTCTATCTTACATTCACCAACCTGCCCCCGTCTCAGCTCCAGAGAAACATAGCATCCCGGGCTTCGTTCACGGTCATGTTCAGGAACAAATCACTGCCGGCTCCATGCCTGCAAGTGCATTACTATGATACTGAGAAACGCGGGCATGCAGACCAACACAATGGAGCCAGTGTTTTCTAACCTGCCCCCTGGACTGTGACTCTAAGGGGATCGGCGTCAGAGATTTGCAACAGCATGTGCTGCGCACGCACACGCACGCACAGCGAGAGAGGGCATGCACTAAAGAGAGAGATAAATAGAAGGAGACTCTCGTCTAGAGCTGTAGTCCCATAACATGAACCACCTTATGAGAATAAGCTCACCTGGTGTTCTGCTGACTGCTAAACCGTCATGTTACCTCCGACAAACGCACCTTTCCCCGTTACTTGCCAGGTTCATTCCACTCACCCCCCCACTTTCTTCCTGCTGTCAGTCAATCAGACAACTCTCCCACACTCACTTCCTCCCAAAAAAATGCAGCTACGCCGCTTTAGGTGTCCTGCCTCCCTCCCTCCGCACCGAGGGACAGACTCACCGTCCAACGAGACGTCTTTCTTCCAGAACTCCTTCAGACAGGGGGCGTGGCCAATATCCCAGGTCTTTCTCGTTCCGAACATGACCGCAGGGCTGAGCAGAGCGCTGGACCTCTGGACCGGCTGCAGGTGGACGGACAACGAGAGCAGACCACGTGACCACATTGTGGAGATGCCAGTTTAACCATGTCAACCTGCAGCCTTGGAGGTGAATGAAGACTGGTGGCAGATGGAGTTAGAACAACAACGCTATCAACACAGACTTCTCATTCACCCCCCCCCCAAACACACACACACACACGTACGTCCGTATGCCTGCAATAAATCGGCGTTGTCTGAGAGATAGTTATTGTTTCTGAGAGAATCAGCTCCAGAACCAATAATCACATTGGGTTGTACATGAGAAGCGTTTTCATGTGTTTGGTCCTCATGCTGACCAATCACATTACCCTTGGAAGCATAACATTGGCATATGGCCACCAGTCAATAGACCCGCAGGGTAGTGGACAAGCAAGGCAGGCAACAACATCCAGCTTAGCGGCAACAGAACAAAAAAAGTTACAAAAAATTATAAGAATGTTTCAAGTCAGACTACAAAATGTGCAAGCTGAAGAGTGAAAAGAAACACCAATACAGACAGGGCACAGCCTACATTCTCTGGCTCACTTCATTTGGTTAAAGTGAAATAGTCAGTGTTAAACTAAACTTGTTGTTTTTTCCACGTTCAGCTTTTCTTCCCAGGCTGATTATAGCACGTCACACAGTGGCAGGTGTTACATTGACACTTAAACATTCAGAACAGAGTCACTAGTCATATGGAATCACACAAATGTGTGCTCCACAACCTAGTTGGAGGACCCAGAATCTACAGCATGAAGTAACATGCCATTGTGAAGTGCTATTTCATGAACATCATGTGTCTCCTGCTGTATCATTCTGAGTCATGTGCACCATCAATGACAGCGCACATGGACCTGACCTTTTCTACTAGCAATGGGCACTATTGTACAGTGTATAGAATCTGTGTGTTGTTATGAAACAACAACAACAGTCAGTGTAAGTTAAGATGCCTGAGACAGAAACATGTCTCAAATTATGTTTCAGGTTAAGGTGAACTGATGCCAGACGTAGACGACACTACAATTACAGTACATATGAGCCTCTACCTATATAACCTACAACCCAAATAAATAAATTCCTTTACTGTTGTGCATCTTTGCTGTAAATATACACATGGTGACATGATGGTGGTATACACTCTAAATCGTCCTCCCATTATTCCTAGAATGCGCCAGACACAAAAATCACCCCTACTGTTTTCCCCAATTCAGACCAGACAGTCTGACCTAAAACAGATTCATAAATGGTGCAATACCTTGTTCATCCTACAGGTAGTGCCAAGTACAATAAAATCTCAAATGCATTTCTCTCCATTTACAAAATAACCTTACTAAACAGATTTACTGTTTTATCACTCAGTAATTAATCAAAATTAAAATGTAGGCCCTTCCAAGGTTCAGTGGCTATTACACTGAAATGTCAAAAGGATATAGGCTAATGCCCGTGTTGTGTCATGTTGTGCCATTTTATGATTAAGACACCACCTTTCCTCATTTCCCAGTTCTCCATTTGCCCTTAGCGGTACCGGAAATCCCCTGCTGTGACCACCGTGCATTGTTTTGATAAGAGTAGAGGAAAGGCTCAGCATAGAGAGACCAGATTGGAAGCACCCCCGCCTCGACACAAACACTTAGTCTAAATCCATTCCTGCTCTCAGTGGAGCGCTCCCTTTCTAAAGATACATAGCACCCTTTTATCTCATTAACCTACATTATCTTTCTAAAAATAGAATAATTGCCCTATTAAAAAAGGTATAGTCAGCTATTGCAAGCTATAGTATATACTATCAAAATAATTTAATATTTTGCTATCTTACTGCTCTCTGTGCGTTAGTGCGGAGCATGTTTTTATTTGAGCTCAAAGTTGGCAAGCTTTCACGAAAATGACTTAATGAACTATTAATTAACTAAATTAATCTACATTTAATGACGAATCTTTTGCACAATGATGAAACATTACTTGGGAATTTAAATACATTTTGGAAATGTGTTTCGAGTTGCTGGCACACAGGAATCATGATTACAGGTTTATGGGTCTGGTGCAAGGCTGACGGACGCAGACAAAATATAAAACGCATTCGCAGATGCCGATAGCTGATATGTGGAAAGCACAGAGGGGCATGGATAATTAAAACGTTGTGATGGACATTTAACAGCCCAGCCACCATCATGGTTGCACTGTAGATGAGAGCATTACTGCAGCAGGACAGAGCTGGCAACGCACCACAGCATTTAAACAGTTTGGGTACATTCAAAGACAGCCTGCCTTTTTACATCCATAACTCACACAACAGACCATACAGAAAGAGAGAAGGGGGGTTCTAGTACAACAAAACAGCTGCCTGCTTCAGTCTAGCACTTTCACAGAATCCAAACTGTTTGTGTTACATGCAACAGGAACACAGGCCAGTAGAATGCGGACATCGCGACCGAACGCTCTTATCCCAGCCAGCGGGCCTCCTGCCGGAACAGGATTCCACAGCCTACAGGGTGTTGACAGCGTCCACAAACCTCTCCTTCTGTTCTGCTTCCTTGGGCGGCTCTGAAAGCATTCATCGTGGCAAACCCCTCCTCCCTCTAAACTGGGTCAAAATGATTCACCGCCACACCGCTCTCCGTACGCACGGCGTCAAAACCGGTCAGAGTAAGCAACACAGCTGGGTTGACCGAGGGATCCATTGTATCCAACCCACAGCCACATGCAAGCCTTGTTTTAAATAAAAACTGTATTTATAGCAGTAACAACAGCAGCACAACAGAAGAATATATCAACAGACACAAGAGGAGGAATTATTACTCTGTGTGTGTGTGTGTGCGCACGTGTGTACCAAATGGAACCACAAGGAATGAAAGAGAAAGCCAATGACTCTACAGTGGAGAGCAGCAAACAATGTGTGTCCGCACGCACGCACGCACACACACACACACACACGCACACACGCACACACAGGCCATCAGGCGGCCGAGGGAAACATAATACGACCCCCTGGTTAGGTTACAGCCCATTCAATACGGCGGTAACTATAACAGCGGTCTCCGTGTCTCTCACTCTGGCAACACTGTGTTAGAAGCTCAAGGAGAGGACGCTATTGCCCCATATCCTCCGCCTCCGCTTCTCAAGTCAACACGTTGTCTGTTCACCACCACATGCCTCTGTGTCGGTATTCTGCTTACCTCCCTCCCGGGGCCCTGGCCGTCCCGATCATCCCTGCATTACTGGAGCCTTCCTGTTTAACTGGAGCACAATCCCATGTACAGCCGGAGATCTGTGTCAAAGCCGCCAGTCGTCCCCCTCCCCTCCGCAACTACCCGCCCTTTTTACACTAGGTGGCAGCCTCTAACGTACTGTACGTACACGCACACACACACACACACACACACACGCGCTGCTTTCTCTCTCTGTTCCTTAGCAACAGTGGAATCAGAGCTAGCATCATGTCTCCCCCCTCTATAATGCCCTCCCCTCTCCCTCTAGTGGTGGAAGAAATATTTCATCCATAATTGTAGCATGGTGCTGCACAGCTCTTCTGATGCTGCCTGAAATATTAAACAGCTGTGTGTGCGTGCGTGCGCTTGCCCACACCCACATTAATTCCGTAATACTTCTTCGTATGAATGTGGAGGCATGTGTGCACACGCTCCTCCCATCCTGTACACAGTTCTGATTTATGTGTAGAACTCGCCTCAGTCTTTATGCGGCCATAGCGCTGCAGAATTATGCACGCCCATCCCCCCCACACGTCATTATACCACACGGCCATCATATCACAGCTACAGTATGTGGGGAGCAGAGGAACACTGGAGCTGGTGACATGGTTTAGATCCATCGCTTGTTAACAAGAGATGTCAGACCTGTATCAAACTAGCCTGCCGTATTTTACATATCTTGGCTATACATTTTAGGACAGTGTTCTATGATGTAAAAAATTATACTGTGTGTGCACACCTGGTAAGACAGCTGTAGCCTACCTTAACACTGAATTTACACACACAAACAGCCTTCCAGATAAACCAGAATAATCATGTTGTTAGCCTACTCTCTTGATAATAGTCTCCAATAAATACTACTAATATTATTATTATTATTATTATTATTATTATTATTATTATTATTATTAAGTGCACGATATTGATCAAATTTGATTGTGATATTGATCATTTATCACACCATTGTCGCGAAAAGAGAGCTGAGCCGGAAGGCAAAGCTCTCGATTGTCTGGGCAATTTTGGTTCCTACCCTCACCTATGGTCATGAAGGGTGGGCCATGGCCGAAAGAACAAGATCGTGGGTACAAGCGGCCGAAATGGGATTTCTCAGAAGGTTGGTGGGAATCACCCTTAGAGAAAGGGTGAGAAGCTCAGGTGAAGAACTCGGAGTAGAGCCAATACTCCTTTGCATTGAAAAGAGCCTGTTGAAGTGGTACGGGCATCTGGTAAGGATGCCCCCTGGGCACCTCCCATGGGAGGTGTTCCAGGCACGTCCAGCTGGGAGGAGGCCTCGGGATTCCCCAGTCAGAGCTTTCTAATGTTGCTCGGAAAAGGTTTGGGGTCCCCTGCTGGAGCTGCTGCCCCCGCGACCCAACTCTGGATAAGAGGATGAAGATGGATGGATGAAAGGGTACATCGATGTTTAGCGGGCAAGGATGGCTGTGATAATTTATCCTTCAATCATGAAATAATGTGCTCAGTAGATACATGGCTGTTATCAAAACGTACCACCCCTGTTCCTTTACAGGGCTGTGTGACTAGCTGCTGCTGTGTTGTTGACACGAACAACAACGAACTACATTCTGTCTGCCGTATCCTTTACTGTAGTCTGGATGGCAAGGTGGAATTAATGCCCAATATTAACACCTTGAAAACACTCCTGAAAATAAACCATATGTGGTTCAAAACCCATAAAATTCTGTTCAAAACGCGTTTGAGTACTAGAAGTAAAGCCATCAGAGCCTCACGTCAACACAGATACGTGGAAGTCGGGGCGGGGCGGGCAGTGGCTTGTTAAATTTAAAGCAATCACTAAAATATAACAATTTTTTCGAGGGTTGAGGTTGTGATGGTGCTATTCCACATAATTTATGTGGCATTTTCACCTAAGCTTGGCAACTACATTGCTTTGAGAAGTCAAGGAACTGTGTCAACAAGTGAAGAGGAGCATGAAATTACTCCGTTAATAATAATAATAATTATATTATTATTATTATTATTATTATTATTATTATTATTA
Source organism: Forbesichthys agassizii (assembly GCA_026546735.1). Lineage (NCBI taxonomy): Eukaryota > Metazoa > Chordata > Actinopteri > Percopsiformes > Amblyopsidae > Forbesichthys > Forbesichthys agassizii. The sequence continues at coordinate 16,171 of JAODLL010008889.1, read as the reverse complement.
TTATTATTATTATTATTATTATTATTATTATACCCTTTTCATTGTCCACATACCTACAATGAATAATATGCAGACTGTATCTATAATGTAGATATAAAACAACTAAAAAGCATTTACACCATTTAAATTAAACCAGCAAGACACGTTTTGGTCTGAAACTCAGGATGTATGCCCTTTCCCACTGTGCTCAGTGGCTCAAATGTCTCTTTCCTCTACCCTTCCCACCCACATAAACAGTGAACTTTGGAGCAGTTTGACTATCGTGCTGGTTAAGCAGGTGAGGAAAACAGGTTAACAATTTTTCTGAATAACAGTGCCATAAAAAAAAATAAAAAAAAGTATATGGCGTTAATGATACCTAAACAAAACATCCAGCGGTCAGGCACGACAACAACTGAGGTTACATAATCTTTGATTTTATACTGTTTAAACATAGGACAGGAACTCAACGCAGGCCAGCACAGTGTCTAAGAAGGAGTTGAGGTCAGGGGACCTTAGTGGGAACTCATTGTACATTAAAGCAGGGTGTTGAATCTCAATTTAGCTGACTTCCAGTGTTGGCGTGGAAGATTGTGCATTTGTTCTATTGATCGGTGGTGTGAATCTACAGAGGTCACAGCCATTTCAATAAAGAGCAGAGTGAATAAATAATTGATGAAACAGACTAGCACACTTCCATGTAAGCAAATAGCGTGTTTGCTATTGATGACTAAATCTGTAATCTATGTTGATCATTTCAAATGCTCACATTAGGAGGATCTCTCACCTTAGCTCGTTTTCTGTTGTCAGGAAGAATGTGCTGGCTGTCAGATTGTCCCTCTTCTCTAACGAGTCTGCAATGTTTTGGAAATAAACGATCCACCGCCTTCTTCCCGGTGTCACAATCTCCATGTCCTGAAGGTCGGCCAACCCTGACCCAGTTTTCCTGGGCCTCTATGGGGATTCCCTCTATGGGGTCTCCGTCCCATGAGGGGCTTGGCCCCAGAGCCTTTAGCAAGGTCTTGCAGAGGCTGTGTAGGGTCAGCAGAGTCAGAGTGCACAACACGTACATGATCCTCCTTTGTTGCAGGTGGGGTCCTTTGTATGCAAGAAGACCTTGTGTATTGTTCTGTAGAGGGTTATTCTACAGTATGTCTGAATACAGATGGTTGGTCAAGACGCAAAGATATCCCGATGATACCACGCCTCCCCCAAAGATGCCACTTCTCTTCAGATGTCGCAGGTTATTCAAATAGCTAGCAAAACAAAAACTGAGAAAACTGTTCAATTACAAAAAGAACTCGACAGGGCCAAAGCCTAGCTTAATTCCGCACTCCCATTCCACCTCTAACGAGGTGTGTTTTAGACAAAGTTACACAATTGCCAAGTGTCCTGAAGCTCATCGAGTCTGACTTAATCCGCAGCCCTGTCTCCTTCTCGCCGCCACACAGGATAAAATGACTGTTAGCGTAGCCAGTCTCGCTCACTCTAGCATGCAAAACAACACCTACCGTTAAATATCTCACCTGCATGACCTCTGTCCTTTATAGACAGCCCACTCCAGTTCCATGGAAAATAAAATGTTTGGACCTTGTCCTGTTGTCACCGCAGTACTCTAACAGCCAGGCCGACAGAGTCCAGGTAACCCAAGCCTTCAAAGGGTATTCCGGTGTCTGATGGTGTAACTCAGGACGCCATGCAGTCATTTGCTCACAAACAGACACGAGCGGAATGCCTCTTGCTGCAGTTTGCCCAACATGCACAAAGGAGTGTCCAGAAACAAGGAAAAAGTGAACCCTCCACCATCTGTGTGGTTAAAGGTATTAAAAAAAATAACATGTAGAAGACTCTGTGCTTTCTCAGAATCTGCAAGGACTCATTCCTGGTTGTGGCTTACTGACTCAGTCAGTCCCAGCTTGGTGGCATCCAGGTTAAAAGAGCAACTGGTCAAAGAGGTCAGCTGTCTCTCTGCCTCAGGTAGAGGCACGGTTTATGGATCAACATTTGTGAGCTGTACCCCTCTCGCTGTTCATCACTTGCACTGACATCAACGGCCCCTGCTGCACTCAGGAGATTGTACAGGTTACATTAAGGCTTCACGTCATTAGAGAGTGACACACGCGCCCTGCCCCCTGTCTGTTTGTCTACTACTGGCCATCTGTTGGAGGATAAGCACTGGGATAAGGCGCAGATTATGTAAGACAAAATGTTTACTTACTGTAAGCGAAAAAATAAATTAAATAAATATAAACGACGCTATATACAAATACTACCATCCAAAGTGATATCTTGAAATCCTATTGGTTCGCAGAACGGCCAGATAGGCTAACCTTGTCAGTGTCCTGCCTTGGTTCATGACAGCCCTATGTGACACCATGGCAAGCCCATAAACAGTTGCAAACCTTCATAGTGGGAATGAGAACTGACAGTGTTGCTGAAGAGGACAGGGGTCCAATTGTAGCTAAGCTAATGGCGACAACCGTAATTGACAACCCTATAGGGAAGATTCCTGTAGATACAGCTCACAGCGGGAACAAAAGAACCGTTTCCGGACGAGTGACCTCTTTCAAGGTGTTAATGAAGGGCTGGAGATTGAGTGGGACAACCCTGCAATCATGCACTTTCCCAGTGTCCAGTATGCAAGAGTACCACTGTACGCTAATGCTGACCTTACACAGGACAAGTCTTCTAAAAGACTAGAAAGGCTTTCTCAGACCCAATGTCTTCCAAGCTATTTCACTGTCAGACAAATTTTCAATGTTGGGAAAAAAAAAATTAATTAAGTGTCTTTCTAGAGTTGTCGCGTGCGTCTTTTTTTTCATTTTAACGAACTTAGTGATTTCACTGTCACTTGTAGGAAGGTTGTTAGGTTATAGACCGGCATAAGTCACATAGGCAGAGAGGAACACTTCTCTTGGGTTTCATTCATTGGTTCATTCATCATAAGTAGCCTGAGCAGAAAGAATTTGTCCTAACAACACAAACAAACAAAAAAAACCATTAAAGAAATGGCAACTGACTAACAGACACATAAAATAAAAAATAAATAGTGAAAAGAAACAAGTCCCTGTCTGACATAAAATGCTCTGATCGTTTAAATTCAGTCTAGATTTTAACTTTGGCTCACTTCACAGCAAGTTTAATTGCTCAAATAAAAGGCAAAACAGGCAGAGTCAAAGAAGCTTGTTACACCATGATGCATCCATAACAACCATGATGTGACTGCCTCTCTTGCTAGCCATAGTACTGACAGTGTAAAAGATAGCTCAACTACTTTAGGACATGCTACATTTATCAGAGTCACATGCAAAATCAATCAATTGTAAATTATGTAAAAATGTGTCTTTATAATTTATTCTAATTATGCAATTTCAACATCCCATTTCAGGGAGGCTAATTCCATATTCAGTGTAAGTCTACTGTAATTCGTATTTTGTTTGTAGCTCTAATCAACATGAATTCCTACATTTAACAGCAGCATTATATTGCTTCTGAGGAGCATGGGACCACATATAGTATGCTTTTAGCAGTTTAGCAGAAATTTAACATTAGTGCCTTTAAAAAGGGTCTTCACAAGAGTCTGTGTGGGTTAGCACAAAAGTTAAAGTCCCATAATATGAATTATTGATGTGTTTTTGGAATAAACTATGTTAGTCTCCGTTTTCCGGGCTATTTAAAGGCTAGATTAAAAAGTGACCCAGCGGGTCAAAAAGCAAGTAATAATCAGTTGAATTGGGTGTTTTGCCAGGGCAAGGAGCTATATGGCCCTTTCCATGCACATGACTGGCTGTGATATCAAACCATCTGGGAGAAGTGGAACAGGGAATGACATTTTAAAAAGGGAGGAGGGAGAGGGAGCGAGAGAGACTTAACTGTCTCCACCTCCTCTTCCTGTTGTTGTCTCTGGGCCTCTGAGCCGGTATGTTCTCAGTCCTGGGACAGAACGAACTGACAATCATTCACAGTTGGTGTGAATCCTTATTTTCTAAACCTTGATGTTGTCAACTGCAAGGTTTTACACTATATCCATCATTCACTGGGCCTAAGGCTCCTTATAGCAAAAGCCACGTCTCACGTTAAAGACCACTTTTGTGTAATCCAGAATAGGCTAATTGTATTCTCAGATTTCAGCCACATCTACAGCCATAAAAGTAATTGCATGTTGACTGTCTGACATGACTGAGCAATATAATCTGTCGATGTGTTGTTATAGTAGAGTGCCACTAGGAGACACTAACTAGTCATTCCCATTCTTTAACTTGTTGTCACTGTTTTTGACACAATACAACTATAATTTATACATCACATTGTTTCAATTACAAGAACTACAAGGTGTGGTGGGGGAGATCATTCCTATGAAACACTACTCATTCATAACAAGACTTCCTGCATACTGAAGCTTAACCACAACATTGAAGGTGTGCAGGTTACTAACTGGTGACAATAATAAGAGAACAAAAATGCACACACACACACACACACGTTTGCTCAATTATGCACATAGACCTGCAGAAACTAAGAGTGTGCGTTTAGTGGACTGAACGTTCAATTAACTTTTTATACTGAATGACACGATTCCTCGAAAACGTTCTGAAACTACTTTCAAAAGATGTCTGCTGTATTTATTTGTGAGTATTTGTCATCATTACACAGCCTCATCACTACAGATGTGGCTTTCATTACCATATTATTTAATCTTAAATGTATTCTGTTATGAAACGCATGAAATACGAAATCGGAATATCTTTGCAACCATTGTGGACATGTCCTTCAATTGGAACAGGTTTAGTGCACTATGCACCAACAGATGTGGTTGTACTATCATCTTGTGCATTTGTACACAAACGCTCACTTTGTTCAGTAGTTGTCGTTAACCATTTGAAGACTGTTCAACCCACTGCAGCCCAACTCCTCCCTGTTGTGTAACTTGGGGTTCAGTCCACTGCCGTTCGCGTTCGTTGAACATGTAGCAAACATTCCACCATCATGAATGCAGCGTGAGAGTCATGAGCATGTTTGTGGAAGGGTGCACAGCACACATGGCATTATTTGCTTACTGCTGCTGTAAAAGCTACCAGCCTGTGTTAAGTGGCATGCCTATCAATGCCCAGTAACACAATCAAAACTCATGGATATTAGATCCCACAACATAATACGGCATTACTCTTCTCAGGAAAGGGTTATTGTTGTCACAGACCGCTCTGTAGTCCTAGAGATGGTTGTCTTCGTTCTATCCACAGTGAGAGCATCAGTGCTGCTACTTCAAGACTAGAAACTAACGTTCTTTCACTCACACACACAGACACACACACACACACACACACATTAAAATGCAAATTAAGCAGCTGAAAGCTAGAAATCTTATTAGAGTCTAAATTAAACCATCTGCTTTACTCAAGGTCCATTTTAGACAATTCACAGATAAACTGCTCTATAGGTTCAGTTTAGATTATTCATATCTTGGATTTTGGTTTCTATTACCGCGAACAGCAAAATGCACAATATTATGTTCGGAAAATCATCCCATAATCACCGTCAAATGCTTATTTTTCTGATTAATTCAAGGTGGCACTGCAAATGATTTCATTGACAGCCTTTACAACAATATTTTTTTTTTTAATTCAGTGTATAGCTGTTTTTAATGGATGGAATACTACCAGAGCATTATTATCAGCACCACCTGCTGGCGATCCAGAGGTGTTTCAGCTTTCCAGTCCAGCAAAAATCTGTTTCCTATCATAAGGCCACAGAGTTCAATGCATACGGCCCATTACATATTTCCACCATGCACAGTTATCAGTGACGTAGGGCAATGTTTGCCCTACATTGACATTTACCACCCCCCCCCCCACACACACACACACACACACACACACACACAGAAGGAGAGTAAGCCTACACAAATAGTATTTAAACAATAATAATAATAATAGTAAATTTATTTTTTGGGTTGGGGGGGATAACATGTAAATAAACATTTTAATAGAAGTAGACCAATTCACACAGATACTACACATTTTTCGTCATGGGTAGTATTTGTGTTGCCTGTGACATCTCCTTGAGTCCCCATATTTATATTGATTCTATAACATCCGCCAATACAAACACACTGGCAATTAAGCTCTGACACATGAATTCAATTGCAAAGATACTTCTCAAGTGTGCAAGTAGTAGTGTTTGTTGGAGCTAACCCCTCCAGCAGAATGTACTACTTCTGACCATAGAACTATAGCGTCTGACTCCTACCACTGGAATGCACTGCCGGCGATGACGTGTGAGGTCCCGAGGCACTTGATGGAACAAAATAATTTGTTCCACTGTGTCACTCACTCAGTCATCTATGGTACAACTCACTAAGTGTAGTTTGTTTTAAAGTTTAGCACAACATATGGGCCTCCCATAGACGCTTACATGGCTAATTCCCCCCTCTAGTAACGGGTTGTCGCTATCTGTAAAATAAAAAGTGCAGTATGAGTCAAACAACCTTGTTTATTTATGGAATATCCACTGGTTTATCCAGTAATTGCAGACACACCCTTTAGGCGTACAGCGTCAGCTTAATTTATAACCGTTTGCATGTGTGCTGCTTGGGCTCACTCGGTGAGCTGGACGGAAAGTATAATTGTGGAATACCACAAGTCTACTCGAAATAGACAGAAAGCAAGCGATGAAAGCTGTAGGCGTGCTGGGTCGGTAGAGCTGCAAGGTGAATGTTACCGGCATACCCTTTACAATTCCATGGCTTTAAAATAAAGACTCCCGAGAAAACAAACAGCTTTTTGTTGTCGTTTTTCACCCGTAGAAAATTCTCGACAAGTGAAACGCACTTTGTTAAACCACACAATGTTCAATGTTGTCAGTTAAAGGTTGGGGGGGGGGGGGGGGTATACAGCTACTACACACGTAACTGGGAGCTTGATGAGGAAAATATTATAAATAAAGCACATTGTAACATTAGCCTACATTCTCCACACTGTCAGCTGGCTTGGTTAAAACACCAAAGTTAAGTGCCAACGTGCATGCGATATTCACTAAAGCCATACAAAATTAATCCAAACTTACCTTTGGTCCGACGGACTTCACTTCTTGCTCCTATTTTTCAAGTATATTCCGTCCGGTTTTAGTAAAATATATAGCCTAGGCTAAGGCTATTAAGAAACGCAAATGTCTTGTAATATAAACGTCAGTCCATTTTGAAGCGCTGCCCACAAAGCCCAGCCGAGACTGAACTCATTTCTATCTGGAAATTAGAGTGTGCTCGACGAGGCACACCCGGGCCACACACAAAGTGCGAGACACGTGAACAGATGTCAAACCCACATTAATAAATAAACCGGCAGGCTACATTGCAGAATAAGGTCTTTATATATTTCACTGCACAAATAAAACCGTTACAGACACCCCCGAAAAATTGAAAGATATATTACACGTTATTTTGCATTAATATCAGCGAAGTCAGTCATCCAACTTTCTGCTTGTGATGTCTTTGACGCACGCAACTTGACGCAAGCAAGCATGCACGCATTTATGTGTGTGTTGGTGTGTTTTCGGCATAGTTCAGGCCCCTACGCTACTCCAAATACCTTATATTATTATTAGTATATACTGTAAACCAATCATACAATAATACAAATTAATTAAACAGTGACTCAATGTTTGCATTATATTCAAATAATTTTATTTAAAAACGTATTTTGTACATAGATTGTTTACTCAGAGATACATAGGTCAAACATGTTACATACATTACATTGTAGCCATTTTCCAATATCATGAACTGTGGCTATTTTTTAGCTCTACAATCTAAAACAACGATTTGAGATAGTCTATTATTATTTTGGAGCTAAATGTTAATACATTAACAACAAGTCAAATAAATTGAAAAAAAAATCACCTCCTCCATCTTAGATGTTAAGCGATTATTCGGTAGATCTGGTTTTAGCTCTGTATTCCTGCCTTTTTCCTATTTATCTATTTCCATCTCAAGACAGACACAATGAGCACTTCCTCTTACTTCCTGAAATGTTCTGCTTAAGGTGGGGGGGCG
>JAODLL010008879.1:1476-58454 GCA_026546735.1 Forbesichthys agassizii | reverse complement strand
CAGGTCCCCCCAGCTAAACCCCCAGGCACTGCAGGCCAGGGCACACACCCACCCATAATCCAGCCCACCAACCATGCCGCCACCATTAGCGGAAGCCCGGAGACGACACCACAGAAGCACTAAATAACCCAATCCACGACACACTTCCCAGAACCTCCAATACTGAATTCTCGACCAGTAAACATAAATAATGGAGAAATGGTTCAAATCTATTAAGCTTCAGTCCCTCAAAGCCGGAAAAAGCGAAACCACGGACACCCAGACTCGGCTCTACTCCCCCCACATACCAGTCCATAGCCAGAAAAATTGAACTGAGAAACATCACACGTACCAACCCGGTTCGTGCAATGCCAAACAGTCCAACCCACCAACCACAAACGAGCATGCGGAAAAACAAAGAACCAAGCCCAAATATCCAAGGCCTCGCCCCCGCCTGCCCTAAGGAACCAAAACCTTGGGGCCCCAAACCACTTCTCCATCCCCCTACCTCCAGTCGTGAATAACTAGATTGCATACCTGCTCTAATATACAGTACATAATGTATACAAAAGGAAATCCACCCATCTCTAAGTTAAGGTTTCGGTCTGATATGATCAGTGCAGGAAATCCTGCTGTACGCTCAAACTGGCATGTTAAGCAAATTGTAAAAATCTATTATTGGTGACTTGAAATATACTCCGCAATTATGGCAGCTGTTTGGAGAAGTTACATACTGCAGTGATACGGTCAGTGGCCTATACTACAAATGAAGGTAACTATCCAGGTAACCTCAGGAGTTAACTTGATGTTGGGTGTAACTTGCAGAGTAACCCATACTGCGAAGTAACACATACTACAAAGTAATCCATACTAGTAGAAAAGGTGGAGTGGTTTTTGCGAGGTATGCTGTCATGGTAATTTACGCTGCATCTCTAAACTTCTCCGAGCAGTTTATCTTCGTGGTTAACTCAATGTTACCCTATATAAGCACTGCACCTCTTCACACGATCAAGAAATCGCCTGGTGTTGTCGAGTTGTGCTCTGCTTTGTCGAAAGGTTAGGCCTATACCGCGAAATTATAGTTTATTTTAGATTACATTATACCGGTAGCAGAGCAACGAAGCATTTCTGGCTATTAAAATACACCTTAAACATTTATCAGTTGTGTATAGGATAGGAGCATGCACGCAGTTTTATGTCCCATGCATTTACAAAATTAAAATAAATGAGTATGTCATCAAATCATATCTTAGTTTTTGCTTTCATAAAGGTCTATATTATTTTGTTAAATAAAATGAAATTAAGATATTAACATTTGGCTAAATTATAAGACCCATCATGAAGCCTAAATAAAGACCATTTGCATTTCTTGTCCACCCTGCAATAATTAAGAATCGGGCCATTTGTGAAATCATCTAAGAACATCAGGGTAAGGTACATCAAGGGGCCTGCGTTGCTGACCACGGCCCTTTGATGTGAACGCGCATGAACTCAAATGAAGTTAACATCGACTTAACCAATATCTTCATCACAGTAGAAGTATCATCTTTACACCAATTTTGGCAGACAGAGTTTGTCAACACAGGCATTCCTTGAAAAGTGGAAACTGGCTTGTTTAGTAGGTTGAACTCTCTTCGTAGTATACCGGTGGGCCACAGGTGACAATGCTAAACAACATCAATGTAATGTATAGGCTAACATAAGTATCGGTGTGCTTGCGGATCACAGATAAAGGTATAGCCACAATAATTTAGGTACGCACCTTTGGTCCCAGACCACCAAATGGAAGAGGTATTTGCTGACAGACTGCTTACTGGTGTGCTGAGGAGCACATAACTCCTCCCCTCCATGGGTCAAAGAGCAGGACAGAAAAAAGCCTTCATAGCTGAGAATGAAGAGGAAAGACTAATCAGAGGGATGTTGAAGCTGGCTGTTGGGAATGTATTCAAACTGAACAGTCATTTTGGTTAGGATAACGGTTTTCCTAGCCAAAATTACTACCATTAGCATAAAAGTGAAAAGATATACATGTTATCTGATAACCCGTGTCATTTAACTAATACGCCAAGTCAATTGAGTTAGTGGAGTCCAAAAGATGAAGGAATGGACATGTTAGGAATAAATTATAAAAAGAAAAAAAACATTTGTGAAGTTCATGTGCTAACATGTGAGCGTATCCAACATAACTGTCCCTCATCTGTGACTAACATACAAATGTCTTTCCCGGGAGAAACCGAATATGGGATTATTCTTCCAATGAGCAGGCCGTGGGTTTAAAGGAAAATCCAGCATCACCTCACAGAGCTGGATTCAGTCTGAGTCAAATGAAAAGTATTCTCAAATTGGAAGTGCTTCCTTTTTACTGCGCTACATGGGCCCCTTGGGCCAATTCTAGCAACTTGCGACTCTGGGCGGCCAAGTAAGCATATGCCTAACTGACTTCCACTTAAAAGCTTAAAACCTATGAGTAGATATATACACAGTACAGTGAGTGTATTATATGGTAACTATATATAGTTTATGGTTAAATTTTCAATCCTTAATCTTATCTCACTCATACACCTTCAGAGGCGCGCGCACACACACACACACACACACACGGTGTGTGACAGAGGCAGCCAGGTGCACAACCAAGTGCTCCAAGTAGTTCCGCCTTCCAGGAGATCAAAGGTCAAGCTTGGTTCCCAGGCAGTCATCCTTTTGTTGGAAACCAATCATGTGCCAGGAAGGCGGCGGTGGGAGGGAGGAGTGCTTGGGGGAGCCATTCATGTGGCAGTGCGGGGGTGGAGGGGAGGGGAAGGGAGGGGGGGGGGAAGAGAAATAACAGCTGTGTCATTCCAGCACACTGAGCAACAGCGATGAGACGGACTCGGCCCCTCCATTGGTGTTATGGCTCCACGTGGCCCGGACAACGGCTAGCGCCTGCTACTGAAGCCCGACAAATGCTTTAAGAGCACACGGCCACTACAGGGTTGAACAACAACTCCTGAACCTCGACGGGAGGGGGCAATAGGGGAGGAGAAGGAGGGGTCACGCTCACGTAATTTGTGGGTGCGGCAGGGTGTCTTCTGCCAGCAGGCATATGGAGCCATGCCAGGGAGGGCACAGCAAAGCATTGACACAGAGTCAATGGGTAGGGCTGGGCAGAGCCTCGAGTATGCCAACAGAGGCATGGGCCAGAGAGGAAAGGAGAACAGAAGGGAGGGGTCGAGAAGGAGGGGAAGAGAGAGAGAGAGAGAGAGAGAGAGAGGGGCAAGGGGGATGGAACACAGGTACAAGAGTGAGGGATGATGGGAAGGTAAAGCAGAGGTGTAGTCGTCCGTCACTCGCCCACGCTCTCCGATGTCACTGTAATCTCAGGGATTAGAGCCATGAGGTCAGGCCACAGCAGCTGTGTGGGAGACGTCTTAATGACTGGATCTTCCAGTATCTTCTTTCAGTCAGGGCGCTGTGTAAACCGTTAGGATTTCATACTGGCGCTTATTGCACGTTTTGTTAAGACGTTTTAACATTGATGGAACTATTAAACTATATTGGTTTAGTGTCTTAATTATTTGTGTGTGTGTGTGTGTGTCAAGCCTAGTGCGTGTGTGTCATAGACTGGCTTTACTTACTGCCCCGGTGTGTAGGTGTACATGTGCTTGTTAAGTACCTTGCAGCCCAGGTGATGGGGATGCGATGAGCGGCGTGGACGTCGAATGACAGCACGTTTGTAACCATGCCGGCTTCCTGAATGGGCGCAGTGCAGCGGTGGTTCTGGGCCGTGGTGTGGAAGTTAGCGTTGAACGTGCTACAGTAGAGCTCCACAAGATCCAAAATGGCGGCTGTCAATTTCTCCACCACTTTTTCTGTAAGGAAAAAACCAAGGTCATCATTTCCGGGAATATGTAATGTGCCCTTTTTAAATGAATAAATCATTGGTCCCTAATGTGCTCTAAACTGTAAAAATGCTGTGAAGAACAGGCCACATGGCATTATTTGACATATTATTATAATTTCAACAACTGATTCCATGTTAACCCACCTTAGTCTCATGCATACACTATGGACTTGACACTGTGACCAGAGCTACCCTTCTCTAACATGCGGTGTGTGAATGCAGACTTTGTTCTCTGCATAGCCACACACTGTCCATACTCTGCTTAAAAACATTCACATTTAGACAACCGTTTCATCAAATACAATTAATCTGTGTACGTTAACCCCAACAAGACAAGTCAGACGCAGCTATGCAAAAAGCTCATTTCAGTTAGTCTCAAGACCCAAGTGAGTGGCCTGATTCTAGAATGGGACAACAACAGGCACAGTGAGTTGTAGTGTGTGTGGGACTGCTATGCACCTCTGTTCTCTCTGATAGCCAGTACTGAAGCGTCCTGGGAAAGACACACACAGAAACATAGTGAGAAAATAAAAGCACAGTTCACGGTCAATCTGCAAAAGATAACTTGACATAGCTATGAGCTTTTACTGGTGTTCGATGCTGTGGAAATTAAGACTTATTACGGGAGACTGCCTACCTTCAAAACCTTGGGTTGTAGGCGACAGGGACATGCTGGAAGCTGGTTGAGGGCAGCGGTCACATCAGGTGTCTCCACGGCAGCTAACGAGCTGCACAGCACCTTCACTGACTGGACGAGACGCTCCACATGCAGGGGCAATTCCACCTACGACATGAAAAGAGGGGGAAGATCATTTGAAATGTAGTCCAGACCTTCTGCATATCTTGGTAAGAAAATGTACATAATCTCTGTGTGTGTGTGAATGAATGACACACACACACACAATGTGGTGTACCTCTGAAGTAAGGAAGAGGAAGGATTCAGCTTCGTTATGAAAGGTGTCTAGGAGAAGTGTCAGAGCCTCTCTGAAGAAAATAAAGTTATGAAAAGGTCAATAAAAGACATTCTGGGATTACATTTCTATAAACAAATTGTGACTCAAATATAGAACAGGTATAACATTTTATGGTAAAATTATAACAACAAAATATGTCATCAGGGGAACTTCACTTGTAGAAATGTTGAACTCCCAGACTCAAACACTTTAAACTTTGTATCGTAATAAAGAAGTAATACTTTACTTTCAATTCTCTAAATCAATTCACATTAGCAGGAACTCCCAAACAGCTAACGCCAATAAATCCCCTCTCACCTCGTGATGGTCTGTCTGATTGGCCTCTCCTGGAGGACTATGTTGTGGTTCATGGTGGAATGGGTCTCGTCATCCTCTACCTGTCCGTCATAAAGATTCAGGAAGTTGCAGGGTGTTAAAAGAGGTAAAACCCTTCCAAAAGACCAAGAGGTGTCTGTGTGTGTGTTCTAACCGTGCGAGCCAGCTCTGTGTTGACAGAGGAGCGCTTGATGAGAGACAGCCGGATGTCCCAGTCAAACTTCAGACACAGCTGGACGTACTCCAGACCTGCTAAGGTCTGTCCACTGACCCAGAAAGACAGGCAGAGAGGGAATGTGAAAAGGGGAGCGAAAGACTAAATAAAAATGTTTTAGCTCAAAACCAGTGAAAAGGAAATTAAAGGTATAATCAGCAAGTTAATTGTAATTTTCACTAAATATCTCCTTGCATTTCGCTATATCACCATTCTGTGCGTGTTATAATTGTAAAATAATCCTATACTCCTACACAGCCCTGGCTCCGTAAATAGTAATACAAAAAAAGTGGCGTGCTACGCTTTGCTTCAGAATGTGTTTCAATGTGTGAGGCAGGGCTGCAGAGGGATATTGTTTTGACCTCAAAGTTTTGTAAGCATTCAAGAATGACCCTAACATTAAGTTAAAAAAATATGTTTAAAAAATAACTTTATATAACTTAAAGTAAGTTGTGCCTGTGTCTACTTATAGAATGACTCAGCAATGGCATAAAATAAAACAACAACAAACATCAAATCGAATATTATTTTAACTGTGTTGATAACATGAAGCTAACGTGCGGTTTTGTTGGAGAGAGGGACAGAGTTACACTGAACCGGATTCTCAATGCATCACATCATATAACAGACGCCTGCCCCTGTGTTACACCATGTAACTTGAAAAATTACATTCTGGACTTTTCTGCAGTCAGTGTGCCAATTGCACATGCACAAAACATGTGTTGGGTCATCTTTGGCATTGTGTAGATTAACACTACGCTACACAGAGTGGAAAATTAGTTGAAAGTCAACCACAAAGTCAAACTGCAAGGTCACTTGTTTTTTGCTCAAGCAAAGAAACGTCTACAATTCTTATTATGCACATTACAGTCACCATGTTTACACACACAAAAAAGAAAAACCTCAAGTGTGTTTGTCAACCTATGCGACAACCACTTGACTACAGCACAATGTCTGAAAACGGCCTTTAACGTTATTGTTTAAAAGGAGAGAATAGGGAGACTGACTTGAGCAGGAAACCTTCCTACTCGCCTATTCACTGCCACAGGTTATCAGGCTATCACACACTTCCTGCACACGACACAGGACATAGACACACAATACAGTGTTTAGTAATTGCCCCAAAATAAATACATACAGCTGTACAACCTCTCAAACAGACAAACCCAAACCTCATAACCTGCATTAGTCTATGCATTGTCCCACATTTTCTTTGCAAGTGCTGTTGCATTTTGTAGCAAGTGTGGCCCAGTCATAATTTTGGGGTTTTGCTTCCTGCCCATTGTGGCTTGTGGGGTGCACATAACTTTAAGTATTACTGGTGGAGAAGCAGCCACAACTGACCCCTACAATGTTATTCTAAGAGCGTGTGGCGGCCAGACTGAACCGCAAACCATGCCGGCTCTCCGCTCTCCTTAGCCCACCCCATTGCTCTCTAGACATGTGGCAGAACTGATACAGCTGGAGCTGAATGCGCTGGCTGCAGACAAGCTGAGAAATGCTTAGAGGCTATTTTCATCGTGTCATGAAATATTATGACAGATATACATCTATTATAATATATTGTCAACAAACTGTCAGTTTGTTTGTAAATGGGTAAATCACACATTCAGAATGTATTATATTTTCACGCTAGTATAGACAAAATGAAACGGAAAAATGTTTTCTCCAGATGAGGCTGGTGCATTTGTGCTTATGACAGCCTTGACAGGCTACAAAACACTTTAATCAAAACTAACAAGGCATCTATGTCATGTTATATTTTAAGATAGCATCCATTAATATAGATACAGTATGTGGATTTGCAAACATAGTGACACATGTTTGTAACTTGATAGGGATTTGATAGATCTTTTTAACATCACATGAAATAAAACCAACAACAACCCAAGTTCTTGGTTTTCCCACAAGACTTGAATAAAGACAATGGTACTGGCCCACAACACAGAAAATAAATGGCCCCTAGCTACCTTCAAGCAATGGTCCGGTTCCAGAGAGATCAAGACAAGAGACAAGAGACCTTTATACCGCCAACGCGCCTGGCACTGCCATCTTTACGGGGTCTCAAGACTCGCTCAAGTCTCAGGACTGCTGAAACACTACCCATCTTCCACAATAGACTCAAGACACACCTCTTCACAATCCACCTCGATACCTCATCTAGCGACCACTCCACCTCCTAGTACTCAATATTCTTACTCAAGTTTCTTTTTTATCTCTACAAAAAAAAAAGAGATTGTGTCTTAAGTATGGCTTTAGTATTAGGCACTTGCTTATTCAGGCCACTAGGACCTTTTTTTAGCAGTATATATATATATATATATATATATATATATATTATAGTAGTAAACATGATGACAACATGCTGTAACTATTCTGATATATATTGGTTGCTTAAAATAGCTGGTGTATGACCTGTCCAACTAACAACTGTACATGTAAGTTTCTTTGGATAAAAGCGTCGGCTAAATGCCGTAAATATAAAATGCAATAAATATGTTTTTAGTTTGGCAAACAATATATATTAGGGCTAAATAATTCCAAATGAAGGTAAATCTTTGATGCTGTGTTTAGGATTGGAGGTGAAGATATATCGGCCATTGTGGTTTGTATATAACATAGTTCATCTTAAAACTTGGGTGATATTATGTACTGTTATTTCGGGAAAAAAGATATATAATAATGCAATTCATCACATAATGTCAATTCATCTGCTTCATAGTGATGATTAATGAGCCGCAAAGAGTCTTAAATGTATGGATGTCTCACACCCATGACCATGTGGAACCTGGTGTGGGGAAGGGCTTTAATGCTTACTGGCTCCACAACACACACAGCTGTGTGTGTCCCTCTTATGGCTAGTGTGTTGTGGCACTGTTCCCTAATGAGGCAAATAGGGGAGATAGGGGTTCCACTGTCTCAGCAGTAGCCCAGAACGTGGTAGCTGTACTGGGCACGGAGCAGCCAAGCTTGCCCCTTGGCCCGGCTCCACCGAGGGGGATGGGCCATCGGACCATAAAGGAATGGGTGAAAGTGTGTGCAGGAACAGAGGAAGGATGGTGCAAACTGTTTGTGTTTAAATGGCAAGGCCTCATTATAGGTGGTTTAATATAATTCAAATTTGTATCGTCCTAAAACTAAAATTCCCACCATGCCACATGCCAGTAGTTACTCCGATACATACATACAGTAATTTGTACTAGTAGACATATTTAGCTGGCACTTCACCTTATGGTCATACTTGTGCAAGCAGAGGTGATGTGCATGGTTATTTGCTTCACAATATAGTAGTCATACTTTCCATTGCTTGTGAGAATTTCTGAGGGCAGTATAAAGTGTGTAACTCCTGCAGTTAGTATTCAGACGCTTAAAATGGTGGAATGCCAGGTTTTGTGTACTATACATAGGTTTAGTGTACTATAGAGCAAATGGAGCATAATGTGGACAGTAGGAATCAGCAAAGTCATAAAAAAAGATGTACTTGTTGAGGTACTCTGCCTGTCCGCAGACTTTGAGAAGGTAGTCATTCACGTCTATGTGGTCTAGGTCATCCTGAGCGTAACAAAGGGTCTGGTAGATCAGGAGGTCCACCGTAGAGGAACCTGCCAGAAACCAGAGCAGAATACAGTGTACCTCTTCATATGGGAACATATACAGCTTTTGATGTGGTTTCAGCATTGACAAAAGAGAGGCTGATTAAGACGTGGGTGGTTGAGACAGACAGACAGGTAGGTATACATGATTGGTTGTTCACAAGCAAAGCGAGTGTGTAAGGACCCTGGACCCAGTGTGTCGCTGACACATCATGGGCACGCTAATCACCATGCAGTATGCAAACTCACACACCAGAGAGAGAGGGAAGGAGAATGAGCAAAACACAGAGGTGGAATACAGAAGGCTGGAAGCATCTGTGCCAGCATTCATTCAGCCTCTCTCCCCCTCTCACAGTGGGGGATCTCAAAGCACCATGCTTTTATAAAAGTGCAACAATGTTTAAAAAATAAAGAGATCAAACAAGAAAGAGAGGTCCATGCGTTCCTACATGTGGAATAAATGCACGTTTTCATATTGGAGAAATGTAGGTGTGTGGGAGGGATGGGGGGTTTCGCAGCAGCGATAAGCAGGGTTGGGAGGAGGGGCTTTGGGGTTAGCCACCTCTGAGCTCGGCCTGCTCTGACTCAGAGGCTTTCACACTCCTTTATGGAGTGAAGGAGTGAAGGATCGATCGCTCTCGCTCTCTCTCTCTCTCTCTCTCTCTCTCTCTCTCTCTCTCTCTCTCTCTCTCTCTCTATCTCTCTCTCTCTCTCTCTCTCTCTCTCATATCTTCAGTTTCGTGCATGGAATAGCCTTCATCTTTCTAGAATAGACTGATTACATTCAGAAGGAACCTTTGTTTCTGCTCATTTTGAGCCTGCACAGAATGAACCTTTGTTTCTGGCCATTTTGAGCCTGTACAGGAAGCCACATTTGCTTATGCTCCAGATACTCAACTAATCTAAAGAAGGCCAGCTATGCTATCCTAATTGTAAAAGGGTTTCCAATGATCATTTAGACTATTAATATGCTGAACTTGATTAGCAAACAGTGTGCAATTGTAACACAGGGGTGATGGCTGCTGAAGAGTTACACTAAAGCAGTTCTGTACGCCTGTATAGATATTACATTACAAACCAGCTGTTTGCAGCTACAATAGTCATTTACAACATTAACAATGTCTTTACTGTATCGCTGATTCATTTGAATGTTATTTTAATAGACAAAAAAAGTAAATTTCCTTTGAAAACGTGTTTTAAGTGACCCCAAACATTTTGAACAGCATGTGTGCCCGCGCAGTGTATACATACATAAATACAATAATACACACACACACAAAGTATATGCACACAGTATATTATGCTTGGCTAAACTCTACTGTAAGCTGATTGGTTTATCTTGGCCAATAAACCATCACAGCATCATCAATAATACCCCACAGCGGATGTGTGTGTGTGCGCGTGTGTGTGTATGACTCAAGTCACAGAAGGATCCCCTTTGTCCAAGTCAAGACAACGCCATTGTACTTAGAAACCACAGTGACAAAGGGAAATAACCATTATAGGAGCAAGTATGTGGGCGTGTCTTGAAAACATGGTTTGAAACGCTGTATAATGGCACCGTGCGGCACAGTGTCAATCAATCTGTAGCTGCTCCTTAAGCACGTGCACACAACCATGCAGGTGGGGGTCTTACCGTCGCAGGTGAAGGTGAGAGGTTCTCTGAACTGCTCGCTGATCACAGTGACCTTCACTCCGACTCCCAAGCCTTGCTGCAGCTCGTCGTGGCCCACCGATGGAGACCACACAAAGCCTGTGTTTTTACAGTGGTCGCCACATGGGTAGGCCGACCGCAATCTACACACAAACACACCAAAATGAAACGACATGTAATTCTGTTTAGCGGAAGGGCCTCCGCACCGCTGCACAAGTACAATATGACAACAATTACATTATGACTATGCTAACTCTGCATTGATATTATGCACGTGTACATTAAACATGGGAATATCCTGCTGGAAACACAAAGGTTTTAGAATATTATCAACTAAATCTTAGACACTTTGTTCCTTTAACACTAGAACCGCCACAGGGTAAATTTTACTCGTGTTTGTTTTTCAATTGATCATAACTGTTTTGATAATGTATTGAAGTCCCCAAGTCTTTGACTTTTCCTAAAATTGTGTTATGTTGCACTCCATATCGTTTAATATAGTCAAAATAAATCCAGATTAAAAACAGGCATTTAAACCTATACGAGTCAATTTTGGAAGTATAAATACAATATCTAGGCGTACAGGTAAATGTATACCCAATTTAGGCAGTTTTAGGTGTACAGAAATTATTGGTGGTTCTAGTGTTAGGAACTATTCATAATCTTGTCTGTCTTTAGATGTTGCTCTAAGCATCTCAGACAAAAAAATGATGGTGCACGCACACGTACACTAGTTCAGCCAGGAGTAGCTCAAGAGTGTGTGAGGTCATTCTCTGCATTTACGACACTATAACTTAATGTTTACATATATACTTTTTTACATTTTAAATATCGTATATAGGACCTATAATTTACAGAGAAGATAAACTGTAAACATTGCAATTTAAATAAACAGTTAAAATACAGTTTCACTGGCTAAAAGTTACCATAAAAAGGTACCTATTCTTTTGTTAAGAAGAGAGCTAAACTCCTATTAGAGAGCGCTAAAATCATTCTGTGTGTCATCTGTGTTCTGCTATGTAAGGTGTCTCTTCAGGAAATTACAGAATCCAATTACAGTGTCGGTACAATAACCATGAAAGCAAATAAAAGGTTATTTCAGTGCATTTTCACAGCGCTTTTGAATGTTCACCTTTTGGAATGTTTATGGAAACCCAGCTTTAACTAACAGCAAGAGATGTGAATAGCATTAACTGCCACTTCATCAGATACGGTCTCAGACACTAGTTTTGGTGCCAGACTTGTTTTGTGTCATTTAAAGACAGGATCTCATTTTGCTTATATTGTTTAAATTAAAAACACATGAGTGTGTGTCACTCACATGTCCAGCATATGACAAAAACCAGCCACCTCTTCATCTCTCTCCTCAGACACCTGGAAGAGCTCGTAGCCAAAGCCATTCATTCTGGAGCTAAGAGATACCTGTCAATCACACAAAGAACATAATTACTGTGATGTTGACTGGACTAGACCAAGCACAACACAGCTGAATGCATAGAAATGATTTGTCTCTTAAACTGAACAGTAATGTTGCTGTATAGAAACATACAAACAATGCTCAAGAACAGGGGTTGTGATGTGCAAAGGGTATCAGGATAAACATAATTTAAACATAGCAGCTGAAGAAACTACTAATTAGCTACCATTTTAAACTAGCTCCGCAACTTGGAAAGTGGAAGGGAAATATATTAACGTATACAACTTAATAATAAAATACCCAAAACAAAATAAACATACAATGGGATGTGTATGTTTGAAATTAATTAACGAAATGATACTGTATACGGTGTGTGTTGCACAATAACCAAACAAGTAGGCAAACAAACTAGACAAAGCATGCGGTGTCAGGAGCAAAAGAGTAGACTATAAGAAATGCCCAGGTGCGCTTTGTTACAATGACGACGTTCCTAACTCCGCCTCCAGCCTTCTGTGAACTCAGCACAAGGACGCTGTTTGATTTAGGTGTGTTGATTAGCAAACATGTGTAATACAATAGTGTACTGGTCTTAGGTGGCACATCTAAATCAAACCTATTAGTCATTTTACTAGCTGCCGTCGTTTGACATGCCTGTGTAAAAAGGTACATTGTTTACAATTACCTTTAATTTAGAATAAAGCACAAATAACAGCTTCCTGACATTCCAGTGTTCACAAACTGTTTAAAATATAGAGTAAAGGTGAATATCTTAGCTTTTGATGGCCAAGGTTTAAGATTACAAGCGGTTGCACCAGTTTGACAGCTTATATACTAGTCTGGAGCTGAGTCACTGGGAGTGCAAGTTGCATAACACACCCCTTCTATCAAAGTCTACATGGGAGTGGATTATGCTAGCATGTTGAAAGAGTTTTACATTTACCAATAAAGAATTCAAGCCCAACTATAGACATAATTATTGAGCGTCTGTTCTTAAATCTGAATGAAGAATTGTTTTAACTTGGGGAAAACTCTTACCGGGTCTGCGGAAACCCGCCGTTGGTTCTTGTTGCTATTGGAAACGGGCAAATACGTCCTGGGTGGCACCTGAGGGGGAAGGGTCTTACTACGAGCCACAGGCTTCCCCGACTGGTCGCTGGCACTGACCCTGTGGCCCCGAGGGACCTGGCGGTTAACGTTGAGCCGGGAGATGGACTCGTTGAGGTTGTCATAGTTCAGCTCCCCGCACAGCACCTTGGGCCGGTCCACGTCGGGGCTGAACAGATTCACGTCTCTCAGCGCCGGGGGTCCGCGGGGGGGCAACGATGGACTCTCTGACACGCGGGGAGAGAAGACGGGGTTCCGCGGGGGCAGGGCAGGGGGCGGGTCATCCGGCAGATGGGGGAGGCCTTTGGGGGGCGAGCCCAAGCCCAAGCCCAAACCCGGAGTGTCTCCGTAGCTGTAGCCAGGGTAGTCCCCTCCTTTATGCACCGAGGAGCTCTCCAGGATGTAGAGGGGCTCCTTGGTGTGGTCGGCGGCCCAAGTCATTGCTGCTGTTGTGGGGGGCAAGCGAGGGGCCTGGGAGCCCCCCGGCTGGCTGAGGGAGGGGTCGGAGCCAGTGAGGCTCCCTAGGAGACTGCCCCCCGGTGGGCTGGGGACGGGACGGAGGTGCGCAGGCCGTGGACGCTCCATCACGGCGAAGGACGTGCTGGTGGTGGAGGGTGGGGGGTTGGCAGGGGGACTGGAGCCCGAACCGCTATGGCCTTCCTGGGCACCGGCCGCCTTGTCGCCCCCCTTATCATGCTTGAGGCGGGACAGGGCATCGTACTCCATCTGCAGCGCCTCGGCCAGCACCAGCTCCTTCTGGCTGAGGCCCAGGGTCTCCAGGCAGCCCCAGCCCGCCTCGCCGCTCTCCTTGTGGGTCTGGGTGGCCGACATGATGCCCCTTCCACGTCTCGTGCGGGGAGAGAGAGACCGCGAGAGAGAGAGCGAGAGAGAGAGAACAGGGTGATGCTGTCCCTGCTAGGATGACTGCTGAGGACTCATTGGGCTGAGGATAGGAAGTGGGGAAAGGAGAGGAGGAACAAGGATTTCAGACACGTGTGTATGTGTGTGTGCGTGCGTGCATGCGTGTGCGTGTTGGCAACAGTGTGTCTAACGTCATAAGCCACTAGTATTCAACTCCTGGAGATCTAGTACCATGCATGTTCCCGATGTCTCCCTGCTCCAACACACCTGATTCTAGTGAATGGATCACTCGCCTATCAGACTGGTAAATGTTCCATTCATGTGAATCAGGTGTGTTGGAGCAGGGAGACATCTTAAACATTTACATCTACGGCACTTGGCAGACGCTTTTATGCAAAGCGACTTCCATGTAGTACATTTGTCAATAGTTGGACAAGTCAGACGCTTGCATTTCTAAGCAAACAATATTCTGTTGGAATTATTAGATACAAACATTACAGACATGCAAGGGCAGTAGATCTCCAGGAGCATGATTGATACAGTTTATTGTAAAAAAAAAAAAAAAAGTCTTCAGAGTCTTCAACAGGAACATGGATGTGTTAATTGTGGCTTTCGCCCAGATTCCTAAACACCCATGGGCATGTTAAAGTGTGCGCGTACACGCACGCAAACGCTCACATACAGGAATACAGTGGTGTTAGTAGGTGGTAGCTAAAGGGAAGTCAGCATTCTCCACACACACACACACACCCATCATCTGCCTACATACCAAGCACAACTTAATATACTGGTACTGTTCTACGTACAATACATTTCCCTGGTGTCTATTTTAACTAACCCATGAAAACATACCAAACAATCTTCCCCACACACAGTAAGCCATACAGACCTAATGACACACATTCCATACTGTGTCGTTATACAGTGACGCTACAAAATACACAATAAATATTATATTAGAAAATATAAGAAATATTCATGACATCTTCCGGACTGAGAATACAGAAGTGCAACGCACTGGGACCTCAGTTGCCATGACGACATGGCACGACATTAGTCCCAAAGGGTGTGTGTGTGTGTGTGTGTGTGTGTGTGTGTGTGTGTGTGTGTGTGGTATGGGGGGGTAATAGGACGTTCCCACACAACAGTGCATACTGCATTGCATGATATCAGTGTCACTGTTAGAAAAAGGTAAATACACAAGAGAGCAGTTGGCACCCATAACATAAACACACACACACAGACAGACACACAAAGGATAATATGGCAGAGTAGGCATTCATGTTCGTTGCGTGCGTGCTGTGGCCAGTCCAAACTCCGAACTCCCTTTATCCTGCTGCTAAACTGACACAAGCACGTGGCTTTATTCCACTGTGCAAGCTTTGTGCACAAGTCAGGGGTGGGAGGGTCCAGCTAAAGCCTTTCCCAGACTCTCAGGAGAAGCTACAGGGATATACATGACCTGTGTTAGCCAAGAAGCTAGCCGGTGATTTGAGAAGCAAATATGACGATATACAATTTGGTCCAGGTGTTGAAGGAGGGGTAATATTACAATAGAAAGGAAACTATAGAGCAAAATAAGGCAGTTTGAATTAAACTGAAAAAATATTATGAAAATCCTTCGCAGAAAGTAAGAGTAAGTAAATTCAACAGACAAATACCAAGCGATCCAAAATTCACTTTGTCAGTCTGGACACGCTCCAGTGGTGATTTTTTAGTCATTTAATTCTAATCGGTGTTCATTTTGAAACTACTGGAGCAGCCTTTAAGCAATAGTTTATGTCGCTTCATCTGGTTCTACCACCATTTCAAAACAAACTTTAAGTCAGCACACTTAGCCACCGACAGTTCTGATTGGTCCGCCACCCACAGTGTCTGAACAAATGCTAATGGAAACAATGCATCCAGACTATAATCTCAGCAAGGTTGATCTAAGAGCAATAGTCTATATAGGCTAATTAACTAAATAGGCTAACTCTTAATGCAAGTGCTTTAACATACAGTCCTATTAATGACCACCAAAATTAAAGTAAAAAATTAATTAATAAATAATCAAAAGAATTAATTCCATTTAGAGTATATTAAGAAAAAAGATCATGTTGCAAACAACTGTGTTACATATTGAGTGAGTCAGCATCCCGCGGTAATAAAAGTACTGTTTCAGCAATCTAAGGGTAAAACTTTATCTGCATCACAGGTCCAAACACTTCTTACTGTGTAATTTGTACTGTAGCAGCAGTAGTCTAGACTAAGATATGGGCCAATATGGCTTTACATGGCAACACATTTATTCCTCGCTTAACAGATAAGCTACCAGATTCAGCGTCATAGGCTGACCTCTTTATGTGTGTCTACTGTGTGTGTGTGCTATTTTAACTGTCTAAATGATAGATCATGTCACCAAAGTCTTTTGCTGGAATCCAATACAGCATGCAGACAGTCAGGGTCCTTATGGGGGTGGAGGCTGCTGAGTCTGTGGCCCAAGGGGGGACACTCAGAATAGGGCTGGCAGGATAAGGGGGCGGAAACAGAAAGGTTGATATTGTCGGGGAGGGGCGGGGATGTGGGGTTGAGAGGAGATGGAGAGATGGATGGAGAGATTGATGGAAAGTGTGCGTGCGTGTGTGTGTGTGTGCATAAAGGGGGCTAGCAGAATTCAGACCACTGCAATCTATCCCCCCACAGAGAAATAAGCCCTTTCAATTAGGGTTAGTCAAGAGGGGGTGGGGTCCACTAAAAGAGATAGAACAAAGAGCTGCTGCTACAAGCTGTGTGTGTGTGTGTGTGTGCGTGCTCGTCACGTGAGTGGAGGTCGGACACATTCACACTGTTCACCGCCTGACAAAGAGGCTGCTGTCTCACACACACACACACTCGCGCACGCACACACACATGCGGCTCTACCCATCAACACATCTGATACTTACAGAAATTAAATGCTGACAAGTGACAACACATGCCCACTCTGAGATCGTGTGAAACATGCTGAACTTTACCACTAGTCAGTAGTCACCAAAGCTTTGAACCGGCTCAAGAAACTAAAGTGAAAACCAGAAACTATATATTTAGTTTGGATTTTTGTCTGGAGGACAGATTGGACATTGCTAGTTAGTGGTCCAATGTGTTTTTGTAGGATTTTGCAACATTAATGATAAAGACAACAGCGTAAAATTAGGAAATGTTAAAGTTTATTATTGCTCCCTTAAAAAGGTATAGTTAGTGATTGGAAGAAAATACACTTTGTCAAATTCACTAAATATATATCTCTTTGCATTCTGCTTTTTTTTTACCGTTCTCTGTGCGTGCTGAAGGACATCGAATCCTGTACTTCTAAAAAGCCCCGGCTCCGTAGAAACTCAAAGGTGCAAAAACCGCTCACAACAACAATATCATAGCCTTCGCAATGCATTTCCAATGTGTGCAGCGGAGCATCTAAAGGAGCACTATATGGTATTGAATTGAGATATGTTTTCATTTTGATTCAAACTCAAAACTATAAAGCGTTCTTGAGAATGACTGACCCTGCCTTTAATTCCTTTCTGTAAAGGCTGAGCACAAATATATTGTATAACTGCTGCATTTTACAGTAACATGTGTTTTGCATTTTACAGTACTATGTTTTTGGGTCAATTATATGACGTGTCATTTCTTCTTTTCCCCAAAAGCTTTAATAAACTTGTATTTAAAAGGATAGGCCATCAAAAGTATCTAAGGTAGAACTACTTTTTCTTCTTTATTGAATCCAAAAGGTTTTTGTGGTATTTTTGACAGACATTACCACTGCTCCTGAAGTACAGCATGAGAGATTTGCTGAATATGATCACGGCTCGCACTTAAATAAGCCTTTCAATGTAGGTTGTGTTCTTATATGAATGGGGGGTCAGCTCCCAATCATAATCTATATGACCTAACTTAATAGGCAATTATATGTATTAAACACCAACTGAAACAGAATCTTCAGCTTGAAGAGCGAAAACAATGTCTAAATGAAAATTGACAGATATGGGGCTTCATGTCATTTTCTGATAGCCTGACATTGATTCCCTACATCAGTGGTTTATGACTGATATTAACTTATATAATTGCCCTTAACATATATAATTCATGAGAGTAATAACAAGTAGACTATATGCCTGAACATCCATCACTACTTACAACAACATACTAAATAAAGAAAAATAACTAATTAAAAATAATAAATTCGGAGACAGGTAATGTACAGTATAAAGAAAAAAAATGTGTGGTTTCAAAGCCAAATGACACATCGTCATGACAAGTCTTTGATTGTCTGACATAACATCAGAGACAGACAGACACACCTAGAGTAAAAGCTACACAGTGAATCAATCTACTCAATGATATTGCCACATTAAAAGGTGTACAACCACTGCTTGTTGCCAGATGTGCAACAACCAACACGTGTGTAGACATACAAACATCAGCCAACCTTCAACCAAAGCAGCGTTAGACAATTCACTCTGAACTGTGGCTGTTCTCTAAACAACTACCAACTGTAACTCCTTCATTGGTCAGTCAAGTTTATACTGGCTTTTGAAGACAATTTTCAAGGGTTTTAGTGATTGCTCCCAGAACCTTTTTAGAAATATGTAAACAACATTACTGTAGTTGTGTGGGCCGGGATAGTCACTAACAGAGCATGGGAGATGAGCTTATCAGCAAAACGAATGAATTTCACAATTTGAGTCATTGCCTATAACTGAGCTGTTTATAAACCTTAGTATGATCCAAGATCATTTATATTTGTCTACTATCTGATATGAATCACATTTATCACACTAACGCTACAGCTCCTATGAATTTGTCTAATCATGCAAGCTTTCTGTTATTGGAAATTGCACTGC
Organism: Forbesichthys agassizii; assembly: GCA_026546735.1. Classification (NCBI taxonomy): domain Eukaryota; kingdom Metazoa; phylum Chordata; class Actinopteri; order Percopsiformes; family Amblyopsidae; genus Forbesichthys; species Forbesichthys agassizii. Next base: position 39,601 of record JAODLL010008879.1, on the reverse strand, counting down.
ATGGGAAGATGCAACATTATGACTGAATCCACAACCCTACATATGACGTAAGACTAAAGCCACACGCACGTATGGCCTACGGTAGGCCGTATACCGGTAGGCTACATCTGACGTTAGTAAATTAGGTTATGAGAAAATATACTTATTTGAAAGTGTAGCCTACAACTATGTAGGCTACTAAATGTTATCTTTAAAAACGAAGGGATAGCTTAATGTTACAACATCAAATTGATGTTAGCCTATTTCTCACATTATCAATTAAATCAACTATTTAACCTTTTCAAATCATTGTAGCACATTGGGTATTTGACAGCTACGTGTGCTGCAACCCCCGGTGCCTGCCCGGTTGTTTGGTGCAATGTTTTTACCCACATGCATCTCCTATACCGCCAGTAGCATAACATCTGTGGTTTTGACCTGAAGAGCCTGCATCAGTGTCAGTGTCACTGTCAACCATATGTAGAAGACAGGGTACAGAGTCGACTTGTTAAGCTTATACTGTCCAACGTCCTGCATTGGCTTCGGAATTGCGTCGTAGGATGGTTGAGACCATGCAATAGATAGGCTTAAACAAGTGGACGCAAGGCAGGGACTTCACCGACCACTAAATCCACCCGGCTAAAAACGATTAGCAATGAAACTCCATATCCACAAATTAATGTGTAGATGTCTTACCTGTTCTAGAGATCTCTAGCCGTCGTGAATGGGTTGCCATTTTATGGCGTTTCACTTTGGAAGCCCAAAATATCGATTCCGGTATGGTTATTGGTGATTTGTATGTTCCGCAGAAATCAGGAGTTTCCAACCTTCATCTGATAGCAGCGATATTTCACACATTTAGATAATCGGAACAGAACCCCCGATTCCCTGTATCGCACAGTTCATGTGCTAAACAATACAGCCTCTATGCGCGGTGGGCCGGCTGTTGTATTGTGTTAGCGGCTTGCTGAGGTTTCTGGTTGTGCAGCGTCCTCTCCTCGACGTTTGTGGTGTGGCCTGAAACCAGGAATGACTGGGTAATGCATGAGACAGCGACATCATTCGGACACTAGGTGTAATGGCACATTATGTAAAGTGCGAGCAGCTGGGATAGTGTGTACTAACCATTATTTAACCACCAGGGTCGCGAAGGTAAAATCCGTGACCGAGGACGAAATACGCAGAGTTGGCCTATAACCCATTTAAAATAGTATAATTTTCCACGATTAGAAACAATAATACAATTGTCAACAACAATAAAACAAACAAACAAACCTATTCATTTATTTTATTTTTTTCTATATGCTGTTCTTGCGGGTCTTGTGAAATGTGTGTGCAAGGTGATGGAAACATAGACAGGCCTATATGATTGGTTTATCCATAGCCTATGTATCATGTTGCATGACTGTTCACATTTTTTAGATATAGACACAAGTGCTCCCACTAACAAACATAAACATACAAATATCATGCATTTAATCAGGCTAGAAAGACAATATTTTAATAGTGGAGAAAAAAAGTGGAAACAATTGTTTTATTATTACTTTTCATAATCACAAATCCATATTAACCTATATTCAGTACTAATTGTTTTACATACGCTAGTTTATTGGAATCTCTGGCAAAATAAAAAATGAACCAAAACGTAAAATGAGACAGACACTAGAGGGCAGCACAATATAGTATACTTGGTCGTAGAAATTTGTTTAGACTTCAACTTGCACAATACTCATTCCAGTAAATGCTTGATTATGAATGTTTCATGTAGCCTTAAATGTTTTGAATCAAGCATAGCCTACCTACACCATATTATAAACTATATAATTGAACGTTTTCCAATTAGGCTATATCAGAAAGCATTACTGCATTATTCTAACAAATTGCACAACAATTATTCAGAACTCATCAAAATAATGAATCAGCTTTTCCAAGGAAAGACCCTGCCCTCATAGCATGGTGTTTTCCAACAACCATGGTCCTGAGGGTTTACAGTCCTGCATGTTTTAGGTGTCTCCTTGTTTCAACACCTGATTAAAATGTGTGGGTCATCTCTGCAGAGGCCTGATGATTACTATATTTAAATGCTTAATTCCTATTGAAATAAGTCTATTGGCGTCATTTGCAAATTCTTATTTTTTATACTGATTGCATTTATAAGCAACATAAAACGTATCATTCTGAAGTACTGTAGCCTTTGTATACAAAACAAATCAATGTAGAAAGCTGAAACTGGGATTTTATTTCAGAAATAGGGCATGCTTTTCATTTGAGGCTAAAAGGAGGCTTGTGTGAGCCACTTGTATGCCTATGCTGGACTATGGTGACATTTTATAAATGAATGTTTCTTACCAGTGTTTGAGATCACTTGATACCCTCTATCATGGAGCTTTGAAATTAATTGTAAATCGTAAGCTCTTACTCATCACTGTATTTTATATGACAAAGTTGGCTGGCCTTCCTTAACCACACGTAGGCTCAGCCACTGGTATATCTTTATCTACAAGGCACTGCTGGGTATTTTGCCATCTTATTAGTGTGTTTTTATTCTTTTAAATAACAGTGGGTATTCTCAGCATTCAAAGGATGTACTTTTGCAGTACCTATTGCTCGAACAGAGTTAGGCCAAAAGGCCTTCAAATACTCTGCCCCCTTCAGCTTGGAATGCCTTGTAAAGGAATAAAAAAATGTCATTTTAAGTCACTTATAAAATCTGTGGTTACTGATTCTTTTAACTGTAGATGTTTAATTAGACTGCATTTGTTTTTGGAAGCTGATGTTTTATTATACATGTTTTATATGTATTCTTGTTGTTTTGTTATTGTATTTTTGATGTGAAACTGTTACCTGTATTTACCCAGGATGGTCTTGAAATTTCTTTTGGAATGTCTATGAGTCTATTCCTGGTAAAATGAAGGTTTATTAATAAATCTCCAGCTTGATTAAAACTATGTGTCTGTATAGGATTCGTCATGCTTTAATTTATTTTGGAGATGTGCTATCTGTCATTATTCTGTTGAGTGTCTGTTGTTTATTGATTTCTGTAATATATGGTATATTAACACCATTAGATTATTATTATTATTTATTTTTATTTTTTGGACAGACAGCAGGGGAGGCCAGAGCTGTTCTACTGGGGTGGCCAGCTAGGTCCAGTAATTTTATTAGGGTGGTTGGCAGATTATGACAAAAGCTACATAAAATCTTTCAAAGATTATAGTAGCCTATTTATTGTAAATAAAACGTATCCCTGCTTTATTGGGTAGGCATTATTTTAAATAAGATACAGCTTTATTCACGTCTTTTTGTAAACAAATATATTTTAGGCTATGTCCAAAAATTGACAATGACAAGTATTGACAATGACGGGAAATTACTATAGTAAATATAAAATAAATAAATAAATAGTTTTACTATAGTAAATTGATTATGATAAGGCCTCATTCTATTCCTGCTTGACTCTAACACAGAAAGCCTAGTGGAGCAATACCTATTTCTGTGGGTGGAGCACTTGAACTCTGTACCATATATAGGCAGCAATGCATTGTGCGTCTCATCAATTAAACTACACACAAACCTACTTGTGCTATGAATTCTAACACAAGCGCCTTTGCGAGAGCATCCTGATCTCACGTCACAAGCTCCTATTTTATACTTGCAGTGAAGCCAAAAGGTGTGAGGTCAGAATGGTTTAACACAATCACACCTCATCATCAATTAAATCACAGACGGTCAGACCTAAATAATGGCATTTCATCTCACACAACTGGAGCCTACAGTATGCATCGCAGCATCACATTACAAAGTTAGAAATCAGTTAGCTACTGTATGTGATTGTAATTGTAACTGGTCTGCAACTGTAATAACCCATCTAAAGCATTGCTTCCAAGACCTTAAGCTATACAGCCAATATAACACAGTGTGAGAAATGTAAAATAGACTGACATATATTATTTTAAAAGTAAATATCCACAATGATCTACCATTGAGAAAATGTGTTACAAGGTTAGGCCTATAAATGTCCACTTGATTCATAATTGCTTTGATGGCTAATATAACTGTGATTACTGTGTGATTACTATGACCATCGCACATACTGTAGGTTAGCGACGTAACGTCTAGAAGTATTTCATTCAATTAGGCTTACTAGGCTATTTGCTATTGGCTGTGTGGGACCAACATGACCAGTTGCACATGACCACCACAGTGTTTCCTAATGCTCACTTGTTTAAACCAAAGCTTACCGGTGTGCCACACGTCAACAAATAAAAGACTGCTAGGAGAAGTAAACAGGTGACTACTACTGAGCATAACTGGTTGTTTCTTAGCCCTGTGTTTGGAGTTACCTTTGACGGTAAATGTCTCAGCAAATAAACATCTGAGACAAGGCTACTATGAAGATGGCAAACACGTGATCATGTGGACGATGTGTTCAATGCATTGGCCTGAGCGTCATGCATGCGAACATTTTGCAGGAAGCATGTTATTTTCTTACACATTCATTCTGTTAAGTATTGGCTACATGGATTGGATTGAAATGCATAGTAATTTCTTAATGTAAAATGTCAGTAGCATATTATACGTACAGTATAGGCTAGTATGCTATGTAACTTGTGAGGGGGGCCAGTGGTGTGGCCAGCGATTGTAATGGGGTGACACTGGCCACCCCTGGCCCCAACGTAGCTACACCCCTGACAGACATGAAATAGAATGTCCCCTCATTCCCCGATGAATGCTCCAAATATGATTTTATAGGTTGGTCGGTCGGTCATGTAAACATATTGGAAAAAGTAAATGTACCAAAAATAACACGAGATAAGGAATGGAATTTTATTGGCTTGCAAAACAATTGCAAATGTCTATTTTGGAGCATATACAGATTGAAAGTAAGATGTTTTTTTACTGTTTAATCCAGTAGGTTTAGGTAAGTGGATATATAGGTATTTTTTTGTTTTATCTCCAGGCTGGGGTGTTTATCTCAGGTCAAAGAGATTCATACTACATGAAACAACACTACTCCAAAGTGTTGGATTAAGTTAGGTAGTTTATAAAAGTTATTAAATAAAGACACAAAAAAGCAAAAGCCTGATTAGATTTGGAATTCGAGAGAAATACTTTCTTCAAATAATTTCCTCCCCTAATGTAAAGTGGCAGGTACATCAATTAGCTTTACCTCTGCAGGAGTATACATGGAATAAAGGAGGATGGATGGCCTTACAAATAACCTGTATCTTGCAGTAATCAGGAGGTATACTGACAGCCAACAGATGTAGACGTCACTGCTACCCAGTAAACATTCATGTGGTGCAATTAATTTAAATTAAACAAGAACACATGAAAATACCCTTTACGTCTAATCTTTACATGACCATGCTTTCCTCTTGACAGCTTTGGCCAAGAAGTGACATAAACTTTAACAAATGATTTTGGAAGATTAGAAACATTCCTGGACAGCTGTTGTGACTCTGAGATATCTACCAGATTGTAGATGGGGCCCTTTCAGTTAGATGGGAGAAAACAGCTTTATCCAAGTGAACATTGTGACTGCTATTGTACACAAGAAAAAAAACCTGTATCTAAGAATATATAAGAAAACTGTGTCAGAGTGTGTGCTTCAAAATGAGCAATGAACCAGAGGGTATTATGTGAAGTAATGATGCTAAAAAAGGTGCTGCTACACTTCAGAGCTGCAGGCTGCATTTGATCAGCGGGGTGATGAGGCTTCAGAGACTGAATCAGTCTCAGTGGGCAGTCACACTATGGGTCTGTCTGACAAGATAGGCCTTTGTAGTGAGATCTATCCTGTGATTGTACCTGGTACAATGTGCTGCTTTGATCCATGGGTCAGCTGAATTAGCCAAAGGTAAGTGATGTTTATCTGATCAAATTATACTCAACATTATGAGCATAATGAATGCTGTCTGATCTTTGAATGCTACCATAGGGTGGAACACACCAATGACATATACTTTATAAACATATACTGTATCATAATCATATTAACTCTTTTAATAATTTTAATATATGAATTTTACCATTATTCAAACATATGATGAGCATATACAATTATTTTATATAAGCTTAAAAACGCTATATTTCCATTCAGCGAGGCCCCTCCGAGGATGAATGTTTGATAGACGAGGCTACATTTTCTGCTCCTCCCAAAAGACAGAAAGGAAGCTAGGTTGTCCCTGCTGGGAGTTGCCTGTTTTGTTTTATTTTGGTGTTTTTTTTACCAGAAACATGTCGTTTCCAGGCTCGATGTCATACTGTTCCAAAGCTGGAAAGTTCTCCACCTGCTGCTCATGTCAGTGCTGATCCTAATATAGAATGGGAGGAGAAAGTTTATATCTTGGGCGGACATTTCCCAGCACGATGACTGTTTCCAATAGTCATTCTCCTGGGGGTTCTAGATTAGAGAAACATGTCCCTCCTGATTGCATTAATTAACTACTTTGCATTCATATAGTTTCATATACAGTAGCAGCTACCGCCTACAGTATACAGAGAGTATTACCCATTTCTCCTAAATGGAATAATTGACTCAGACCGTATTTGTCTGATCTTGCAGCTTCTCAGGAGAAAAAGCATATGCCTCAAGGCTTTCCGCAAAATAGAGATCATCAAAAGAGGATTGTGGAAGAGCACACCAAGACATGAAAGAAGGATGGCCTCTCACTCTGTCAAGAGATGCTTGATGTAATGCGTATTGCATACATACACACTCACACATATGTAAATATGGTTTAATTAATACTGTCGTAGTTGAAGTATGTTTTTATTAGGAAAGAAAGATGCAATCACAATATCACGTTTCATCTAAATACTATATTTACAGAAATTAGCAGACACTTTAAGTGTAGCTAAAGCAACTAGTTATCTATCGTATTAGCCTGCTAACAAGATAGTTATCTATCTTATTAGCCTGCCAACATGGTCAGTGGCTAAGGCACCAAGGTGGATTCTGAAGAGGTGAATCTCGAATCTCTTGCGGAAGCTGTCAGTGACAGACACTCGACTGACTCCTGGAAAGCAGACAAGTATCTTGTAGCTCACACTGGCTAGACTACACAGAGGATACAGGGTTGCATGTGCATTCGTTTCGCATAGCACAATTAGTAGCCTATGGTTACAAATTAAAATAAATGGAACATTTTAAATTAGCAAATAAAGCACTGCACTATCATTACACCAGAAATTAGAGACATACTTGTGAATGACAATGCTAACAGCCAATGAAAATTTGTGTTACTTCCCGAAAGTCTGAGAGTCCAGTGTCGAGCTTACGAGGGTACCGTATATGTATCAGACGTTCAGCACAGAGTTGCTTATATGTGACATAGTGCTAATGAACGGAAGAGGCTGAGACTACATGTGTATAGGCATATGCTTTTTCCAAACATGATATGAATATCAATCCACTTCATTGTGATTTGATGCTAAACTATTCTTCTCAGTTGTCACACACGTTTACATAAACACCCTGTTCAAAAGGGAAGGCTGTAAAAATACTGTAACCACGCAATGATAGGTCATGCAGGGCAACTTCCAAACACTTTGTACAGATCATATTATGCATGGTAACAACCTAACATTACATTTGATCAAGCATTAACCCTATCTAATCGATCAAGAACACTTCTTCTAGCTTTACAGTGCAGTATGGGCTGTGAGAGGAGCTGAAAGCTCTCCTTTGTGAAGTGGTTCAGTGACCCTCAGATAGTGACCCCAAGACACCTGAACACCAAATAAAACATTTCATTAGTTGTCTTTCAACACAGGACTTGAAGTTTCCTCTTAATTCTACTGAAAGAGTTGCTGATAGGTTTACCCTCTGAAGCTACGGATATTCTAGTTAGCTTTCTGTTGGATAAACACAAAGTGTCAAAAGGATCTGTTTCATCAATTCACACAGAAACATCACAGAAGGTAGTGGATTTCAGCAATACAAACTCCTTATGAATATTTCAAACTACATGATTTAGTTGGAAAGTATCATAATATAATGTACAATACAATATGATGACATTTATCAAATCAATACCATGTCAATATAATTGTAATTAGCTATTAAAGCTATGAAGATAATGATACAGTAATGAAGCAGAAAATACTTCTACTCTTTTACAAGACTGTATAGGTGAATACTTGCTTTTGAGGTGTGTTGACAAACTGACCACTATCCTGCAATTTAAAAATGTAAACTAGAAAGCTGGCAGAGAAGTGTGTTCTTATTTAGCTTGGCTCTATGCTTATCAGTGGAGATTGGAACTGTTATGAGAAACATTCTTTGTGGGTGGCCCAGTGTGTATTTGAGCTCGTATACAGTAGGTCATGGCTGGGAATTTCTGTCTTATTTTGTTCGGTACTCATACTGTACTTTAGCTCCAGTCGAAATGATGTACATTTATATATATATATATATATAAACAGTAGGAATTATTAATAAAATGACAATATAAAGCTTTTGTTTAGGACTATGTTAGAATTCTACTGTTTTATTTATCATGTAATAATTTTGTGGCATGTGTCCACGTAGTGGTTCTATAAGTATACGTCTTCTATAGTGGTTCTATGTGGCAAATGATTTTGGGGAGTAAAGAAAGCCTCCCTTAGTTGTGTGCACTTTAACCTGAACTTTCAGCGCCTGACGTAGGTGGCTGTGGCTAGAACAAAGGATAATGGTCATGATGACAAGTCCTAGTGCTGTCTCACTGTGTGGCATGCAGTCCGCTAAAGGCCTGTCCTTATAGGCGCGCACGCGCATGCGCGCATACACACACACACACACACACACACACACACACACACACACACACACACACAGGCACAAGCTCGTGTACGCAGACTGTAACATTACTTTAGCCCTCAATCAAAGCACCTTGTCAGGCTCTGCCAAGATCAGCTCGGTTTCAAGGTGATTAATTCGCCCTGCGAAAAGACATGGGAGCGAATCCCATTTTCAGTGTTTTGTCATTGGTGAATACGTTAGCAATCAGTGACAAGGCTAACTGGAGACCCAGAATGTAACCTTTTTCAGGAGCCTTGAATTACAAAAGGCCAACGCTTGTGTTGTGTTCTCTAAAGATAGCCATTGTGGATGGATGAAAAAATAACTGATATTGATGTTTTAATTTTCTTCTGCATTATCTAAAGTCAGTAGCCCACACTACAAAAAGTAAAATTATAGTACGTATGTGTCCAGTGACTTAAGGAATCTTATAAAGTAAAAATAAATGTTACTTAATTGGCTACCAGCCAAATGACTTACAATAAAAACATATTTTCTACAGCGTAGAGAAAAGGGAAAACTTGAAATATCATATTGAAACATCTTAAGAGAATTATGTCACAGATGCATTGTTTGATCTAATGCTACATTCCAGACAACTTAGAAGTTGAGAATGTCTGACCTCCTACTAGAAAGTAGTAGTCTGCAATGCTACTCAACATCAGAGTTCCTATGTTAATCTGGGTGAAATCAATCTACCCTGATTTCCTGGTTTGACGTCACACAACAGTGTCACATATGTAAAGGGCACCATCAACAAAGGTAAATGATGTCAAAATAGTATACAGTATGTCGCCAGTGTTATAAGGGTACGATCGAAATATCTGACCCCCGAGCTGTCGGAAACACAGCATTACTATGATAATCTATTAATGCAAGACCTTCCTCAAACGCAATCAACTTTCTAAGTGACAGAAAGATGATATTCTCAAATAACATAATGCAAATACAAACACAATACAAATAACCTATATAGTCCTCTGACCTGCTACTTTCTGCTGTTGCGTTTCAGAACAACTCCCAGCTAATGAACATCGACTGGCTTGATGACAAATCGCGGAGGCAGAATGTGTGTCAGCTCGTCATAAAGTGGGCCCAGGGGTGACTGCGGCTCTGAGAATGTGAATCTGCTCTGTTGTGCAGTCAGGCAGACAAAGAGCCGGGGGGCCGCAGCCATCAGCAACTGTGGGACACTCTAAGCGTCTGGTGACAGATCTGTTGGGGTGCATGACCACTTTACACTGGGCTCCCTGTGTGTGGAAGTCCCCGAACAGATCCATCGTGTTTTTACTGCAGACTTAGTGCACACCTCAGGAATTCCACCGTGGTTCTGTCACACGAAAAACCTGATCGCAGACGCTTCTCCACAGTTAGGTGTTTAATCGTCTGTGATGCAAAAGGGAAAAAAAGCCGCCTACTGTTTTTCTTTTCCCTTGAGGCAACTGATTCATGGCATCTGACATTGAGGAAGCTGTTTGGTTACAATATGATGGTAAGAGTTGACAGGGTTGAATTGTTAGCCCGTGTCAGTGGTGGAAGGTTGTAGAAAATGACAAGAAAACATTTCAGGCAAGAACGGACAATGTTGTGTTCATTTCATCCTTCTCAGTTGAAGAAAGCCTAAAAGCTATGAATCCTGTGTGGTTGAATTTAGACTGAGGGCTCTAATTTCCAGAGGGTGCAAGGTTTGTGGTAGTGCTAATGCAGACTTAGTGAAAATTCAGTTTGCACAAAGTGTGTTTTTTCTGCGCATTATAGGGTGTGTCAGTCAAAATGAGTTTGTGGAGTGCTAGTTTGGTGTCAAATCAAACCAAATACATGGCTAGTATCTCAGCCTGGTGCAACATGTAGATGTTGGCGTTGTGTGGTGGTTCCCGTACTTTAGGCGAATGTGCACTGTAGACTTATGCAATACCACGTCACTTTGTGGATGTTGCGATGGCCTATTTCATGAATGACTAATGACTAAACTCTTTAACCTTTTAATAAATCACAAAACAAAATATAAGTTTGTCTTCCAACACAAAACAATGAGTGTCATTACATACGGAAGTATTGGCTACACTTTAGATCCAACTGAACGATACGCTGCCACTTCCATTTTGACCTGGAAACTTTTATAATCAATGTAGACTATATCTGATGAAAATATTACTTTAAATTGAAAAACTTAGACCATACAAGTAGACCATACAAAAAAGTTAGTAAAATCTCATTAGAAAGTACAGTATATTTTATAATGCACTGTTGGATGTGAAATTAAATGTACCACTTTACAGCATTACAGTAAGTCCATATTAAAGGCGCAATGCATAATGTAACTTGTGCATTTTTGTTATGATACATTCACATTATGCAACGATGCATGATGCTATGGACAAACCTCCACATGTTCTCTAGACCTCCAACTGCTAATAAAAATTATGTTGGAACTTTAAAAATGGCGTGTACACATGCAACCTGAACTAAATCCGTTTCGATATATCAGGCACCACAAATGTGTGAATTTCTATTGTGTTAACACAGTACTTTAATCAACCATGTAATTCAATAAAAGAAAAAAAGAAAAAATAAACAACATGTAAAATAATAAATACAGATAATAGTAAAAGTTTAAAAATCATTACAAAAGATGCTACATAATCTCCACTTAGAAACATTTGTATCTTTAGTGTTAGAAGCTTCATCAAAATGCCAAAATGTAGCCATATACATCTTGCTTTACAATGTCTTTCCCCTCCAACTGTTCCAAAACAGGCTTTGTTCTAAACATCCACATTTTGACCCGAGAACTGTCTTTTTCAGGCAGCCCTTCATGTAAAAACACATTATGTGGAAGTATGACAGCCTCTGGGTACGTTTGTGGAATTCACCGTTTGCTTGGCGGATGAGAGAGAGAGCTTGGAGGTACAAAATGAGGTTGTGCAGAGTTCATCTGCAGGTAAGGCTAACCTGAGAGGGTGACCCTAAGCTGTCACTATTCTCAAGCTTCACATCTCTCAATCAGCACCCGGCTTGACATCCCATTCAATCTGTAAACCAACGGGTGAATACTGTGATAGAAGACACAAAGATCAATTAATGACGAAACATCGTTCTCCTCCCCTTGATTCTCCTTCCTCTACGGGTTAAAATACAATGTATCAGCGTGAAACACAGTCGGACTGTGCCCGTCTTCGAGAAGATAAAAGATCCTTCTTCAAAGAGCATCTCAATGCCTATTATTAGGGGTGATTTTTAAAGCTGCCCAGATGATCTCTATTAATAACCTGTGGGATATGACGTGACCTGGTGAGAGGCTGAGAACATAATGCGTGGGCTCAGATCAGCCTCACAGGTGCATCTGTGTGACACTGGGTATACCTCAGACCTGTCAAACGCCCTCTCATTACTTAATTAAAGGTGAACTTCCCGTCGAATGTGTCACTGCAAAGCCCCAAAATGTTCTCCCTGGCTCACTGTTAATGTTTTAAAGAATGCGCACTAGGGGAAGGGGATGTAGAGTGGAATGTCAGCCACTCGTCACTTACTAAGAGAGATACTGTATATGTTGTCAGATTTTCAAACCAAAGCAGCGTTCTTGTAACGCTGGTTTTAGTGCAAACGTTAAGAAGTTCAACTTGCTCTTGAATTCAAGATGGAGCCACCTGTCTGTTTTTTAAGATGACATTCTTTGGACATACTGCATGTCTGCTGATATCGTTTTATGCATCAGCAGGTCAAGGTCACATCTTCATGTTGGTTGTATACTGCTGTATGCCCAGTAACCCCCCCCCCCCCACACACACACACACACACACCTCTGCTTGTCTCTGCTGCTGCCTAGGATTCATCATTGTGATTTATCTCCATTTCTTTGTGATTATGTCTGTCAGTGCAATAGGGGGCTTCAGGACAGTGACAGCTCTATCAGTGTCCTCTGGCAAGAGCAAAGAAGGTGTGTCCTGAACCGCTCCTGGCCTTGGTGCACCGCTCCACTGTAGACAAACGTGAAATATGAGCAAAGATCATTTCACTGCAGACAGGTGCTCTCAGAGCTATTGAGGACATAATTACCGCTCTGCCTTCAAATGTGCTCCGTGGTTTTACCGGTCGACATTCACTTTTTCATGTGCAAAGTAGATTGTTGCCATGTACTGTAGGCTACAAACCTTCATCTCTTGCTGTAATGTAATTGTCATTCCTTGTTAGGCTAAATGGCAAAAATTATAAAGTGATGATTGAAATTATAAAAATTACTATGAACATCAAATAAGTCAAAGTTAGCAAGCGCAGCTGTGAACTGACCTTGATCACCTCTAGCAAATTCTTTATTACACGCTTAAAAACTTTTTTAACAATAGTCTTTTTGTCAGAATAAAAGCTAGTTAGGAACCTGGCAATATCTGAGCAAAGTATACTAAAATATCTACAAGTACTGTAAACTCATAATTGTGGATCTCAGATATTGTCTTGCGTGTTACACCATATGTTAGCGGAAAGCATTTGGTTAGAACATTTAGGATTAAACTACCAGAGACGGTAAAGTAATGACACTCCAGTCGCATGATGTCTATACAGTCATCATCTAATGAGCCTATGATGCTTGGGAGGACAGCGCTATCAATACAAGTTCAGACACATTGGAGCCCAATAGTGTGGAAACCAAAATGATACATCACCATAGGATGCTGAAAGCATATGCTGTTAATTGTTAACAACATAGTTTAGCTCTAAATGTCAGGTGTGTGTGTGTGTGTGTGTGTGTGTGTGTGTGTGCGTGCATGCTTGTGTGTTTTTATGTGTGTGTGTGTGTGTGTGTGAGACAGAAAGGGATGAGTAGAACATGTATATTGAGTGATGACAGGGGTATACACAGCTGCAAATCTGGGGGTTTGAACCTCAAGCTTTGAGGTTAGGATATCATAATATCCACTTTCACATATCCTGCCCTAACCTCTTCAAAGACCTTTTTATTGAACATTGTTGTGTGGCATGCATGTCACATATAAGCCTCCCTAATAATGCAAATAGTTCAATTTCTGGTTGTTGAGTTAATGGGGAACTTCAAATGTTAACTGAAAGGTTTAGACTGATTTACTCAAATTAAATGAGCATCATTTAGAGTGAGAGTCAAATTATTGATGATTTTACAGTTCTGAAATTAAGTGATCGATAACAATAACACGTATTCCCTAAAAGGGAATAAATGGTGCAGCTGGATTGAACAGTGCTGTTTGTTTACACTAGGAGTCGCTATCGCTGCAGAAACTCCCTTTCCACTCTGCCAATGTCAGAGCAGTTGTTCTGGCAGAGAAACCGCTATCAGAGTTAGCAGCCAATCTTAGCAGCTAAATCTGTAGAGTTTGTGAGCAATTTGACACAATGTATGTAGAGAGACAGCAACCATCACTGCATAGTGTAGTGTTGCTAGTAGTAGGCTGCAGCAGATTACAGTATTGACACTCATGAGCATTTAAAGGTATCCCGAGTAAGTTTACCTCATGTATACAAAAACTCATTCAAATGTTAACACAGTTTTTCCACCCCCTTACCTTGGCATAGATTAAAGAGCTGCTGAGGGAATACATTACAAGTTAAAATTGTAGTAAGAAATACCACAGAAAAAGTTTGTCGATATTTGAACTCAACATCCAAACAAATTCAGCTCTTCCTTCAGGCTGGCATTTTATGTGGTGCAGTATGCACTTTGTTTTCCCATTTATAAAACCAGGGCTATGTAGGAACACAAGATTGATTTTCAGTGCACACAGCTAGTGGACTATAAAGAGATAATCTCTGAATTTATTGGATTAGAATTGATAACCCCGCCTTTAAATTTATATCCACCAACATGCGCACTGCAAAAATGATATTTTACAAATCTAGTTGGACTTGTTTCTATTATACGTCTTAACTAGTGACTTAAACAAGTGCACATTTACTTAAATTAAGAAATATTATCAAGTGAATTTCACTTAGCCAAATGTGCTTGTTTTAAACATAAGCAAGATCATAACTAATATTTATGCACATATTTGATAGAGCATTTTTGCATAATCTTACTTTGTATAACATTTAATGTAAGAATAGCCACATTCTTTTGATTGGACAGTGCCAATAAACCCACAGGGATCAAACACTGCATGGGTAATCCTGTACCGTCATGGGTGGCGATAGCCGCCACTGGGGACAGTGAAAAAGGCCAAGCGGAACCCATCTTAACAGCTTCAATAGCTTTCTTCCACACATTGACTAGTGAGGTCAGAGCTATTCAGGCCACATCTTCAAGAACCATATGTCATTTAACCTAATCTGGGTTCCGCCCATCTGAGGGGGAACGACACCGTTTAGTATGTATCACATTTGAATGCGAACAAAGACTAATGAGGGTTTGTGTGTCACATTTGAGGGCCTGAGAGCTCTTCTGAAAGAGATCCCCAGTTGCCACGGAGAAAAATGTAACAAGCCGCTTTATCACTGCTCACCAGCCAGGGCTATTTGGAAAATATCGCCCACTTTTTTAGATGTATTCTGCTTTGTGTGGGCCTAACCCAACATACATTGTTGTTATAGCTTTCCTGCAGCCTGGAGATTACTCCCGATAGCCACATTATGGCGCCTCATTGTCAGGGTTTATTAAAATGCTTTATAGGGCAAGGAACCATATTTGGTCACTTCCCTGAACATTCAAAATGGCGTTGCCACGCTTCCCCGACATCTACTGTTATAACATCGAAATTAATAATGGTCGATGAAGTTCACACATTATACAGTTGAATAGTTGTGCTGCATGATGAGATAGCCGTTGTTTGAATAGTTAATTAAATCTGTTAATGAAATGTGAAGACACCATATTTTATCATAAGAACTGTTTTTTTTTTTTTTTTAAAAGCTTTGTGTTTAGTAAGACATACATAGTATTTACAATTTTTTTTTTAAACAAATCTTGCATTATAACTTTTAATTATTATTTAATTTAATTTTTATATTTTTATTTATTTAATAATAATTAATCAATTATTTAATAGTCCACAATGAAGCAATTACCTAAGGGACTGGACTGGACTTTGACACGTGAAAGAAAGAAAACATTAAATAAATAAATGGAAAATACTAGTTTAGGTGGACAAAGGTTAAAAATGTTTTTAAATAATAAGTGCAAATAAATCATTAATAAATATTCTTAAATAAATATTTTATCATTTTAAATTAAGTGTTTTTCTAATATTATTATATACTGTACAGTATATACACTTTTTGGAAAAAAAACGTACCAGAGTAGTGCAAGGAACCATATACCGTTGACCTTGATTTGCAACATAATGTTTAATTTTGAAATAATAATGTATTGTAATATACTCCAATAACACTATTTTAATAATTTCCCTATACAGGGTTTTAACAGTTGGTTAGAACTAGGATAATAACGTTAGTCAGTGTTGCTGTAGTATAAATCTACCATTTAATCTTCCCCTATTTAATAAACTGTACATGTACATCATAATAGACAATTTAATATTATTTACAATATATTTTATTTAGCTTTAGATACTGTAACTTAAAAAATGGCTACAATGTTTATGTTACAGCACACATGTTCAACTGACAAACAGTACTGTATAGCGTAAGTTCCATTAAATGTATGTCTTCATTTTAAAGGGTAACATCAGTTTGTTATTCAGACAGTGAGAATGGCCCATCCGTCTGTCAAACTGTAATTCTATAGGCAGTGGGTGAGGTCATTAGTTAATTGGGAGTTATTTACAGAGCAGATGTGTGGCTTCACTATTATAGAGAAATACCATGTGTGGAACGAATGTCGACTTGGAAAGCAGCCAGCAAGAATCACACACCTTTCATGTGAAGAGATTAGATCAAAAGTGATAGGAGCATTACAGCATTAAATAGCATTTAATCTTCTCTCCATCTCTATTTCATACATCCTTGTGTAGTTCAAATGCATTCATAATGCATTTTAGATTTAAACATGAACATAATTCCAAGTACTGTATATTACTAAAGGAAAATACATTTTTCAATTATCAACCAAAAGTCATAGTCAAACCACAACACATCCTCTAACCTACTCTTAACCCTATCTGCTCCTACTGTATAATAATGTGCCTACTCACTGTAAGCTGCTCTGCTGGCCTGTGACATATAGGGAGAATCTTTTCAGGTCTGAATTGTATTTTGAGATGCATGCTCCTTTGCACAAACATAATCAGTTGGCACCTCGCCACATTTGATCTCAAAGATGTATTTGTATTATCGGCTACTAGCAATGACAGTATAGATTTTTCCCTCAGGGAATAGAAGAGAATGCAATCTTGCCGCAGCATCTCTTTTAAGCTTTGCAGACACAGCTGACATATCACACAAATGCTTCTTTATTACTTGGCAGTGGTATTTGCATTCCAAATGAATGCTATAATATTCCTGATGAGGCATGACCAATTGTTTTCTTAATAAAGCGATAAGCTGATACAGAGATTTTGATTGTTTATTCCCTATATTTGGATATTAGGATATACAGGGATATATAGTATGCTAATGATTAGTAGACAAACAACAGATAATGACAATTATTAGTTTGTTCTTGTTAAAGGTATAGTAAGTTTGTTGATATTTGAACTTGAGGAAAACAACACATCTCTCCCCACACATTGAGAATACACCGCAACGGCTAGCAGTTATTCTGTGTTGTCTGCACTTTGTATGTGTTCCTATTTATGGAGCCAGAGCTGTGTCCAAGTACCTGGCTAGTGAGCCGTGAGCAGATATATGGTGAATTTGACAAAAAGTGTATTAGCTTGCAATCGCTTACAATCTTCTGCACTATTTGCATATCTCTGAATGTCAACTAAACACAAATAATTGTTCCTGTGTTTGTATTCACCCTTGGATGTGCACTTATTAGTGGACTTATATTGTATATTGTAATTAACATGTCTATATGTGACATCACTGGCCATCAGTAGACCAGCTGTGTTTTTCTGGGAGGATGACATTGGCGAACACCTCTGACCTCATGCTGAACTGTTCTCCCATCCAATCAGGAACGAGCTCCTGCGACTATCCACCACTGGAATCGACCCAAAAATGGAACGGAGATGGAATTTCTTGTCATTTTAGATGGGAAAAAGAAGCCACCCAGTGTATCTCTGTGGAAAATGTGTGTTACAGTAGAGCAACTGGTGACATAGCCGGCTCGTGAGCAAAACACAAAGACGAGGTTTCACCTGCTAAATGCAGGGATCAGTGTCTGAACCTGTCATTTTATTCATGAAGAGCATCTGAGTGAAACTTAGATCAATGCCCGGGTCACCATTGTACATACAAGAACTCCTCCTGCTTATGGCGAGGCAGAAAGCCTTAACATAAATATAAACTTTCCTTTCTTGAAGAAGCCTCAAGCTGTCTAAACAATGATAGAGAGGGGACATCGACAACAAGCAACATGAGGCATCCATGGGAAAAGAGAATGCACACCAGAGAGCGGTATTTATTTGTCTTGAAATGAGGTCCCACGTGTGTTTATTGCTATCAGAATTGCCAGGTGCAGTGATTCACCAATTCACCAACATTGTGCTATTTACGCACACACACATTCTCACAACCTGTGTTTGCAATGTAGCTATTGCTGGCCAGCGGTTAACTTAGACAAGAACATTATGTTACAGAGAACTTCAGAAGTGCTATGAGCTGTTATATTTAGGAATAATATTCGGTGATTGTAAACTATGCTATCCATGGCTCACTAGCTGAAAACGAACCCTGCATTTATACACAGCCCTGGCTATATACAAATGGGAACAAAACAAAGTTTTGCAGACTGCACTATACAACAATATCCTAGACTTGTGTTGTGGCAATGTGTTTCCAATATGTGGGTGGATCTTTTGTGGGAGCACTGATGTTGAAGAGAGGTGTTTTTGTTTTGATCTAGTTCAAATATAAACAAGCTTGTTCTATATATTTGATAGACTACACCTTCAAGCGATGTTAGCGATGTTGCTAACTGCAACTGCTTGTACAGTATTCAGATGGACTAGAGGTAAGATTAATTCCCCAATGTTGGGAAAGCATCTATTGGCTGCTAAATTACCTGAAAGACATGCAGAGTAAAATTGCATTCCTTCAAAAATGTTTTACCCTTTTTTCTTCTGCCAGGCATGTCAGAACATTGAGAGGTTAAATGAAGGAACTGTAAACGCAAGGCCTGATGTCCCTATTGTTTTCCCACAAGCAGACAGCTAACTTTAAATCTAGTCTGTAGTGTCTGTAGTGTTGTGCAGGAAATGCATAATGCACAAATAAGCACAATGTATTTATAAAGTGTAAACAACTGCTAGTGAGTATTCCCAAGGCTCCTAAAGCATGACACTTAGCACAACAGTGTTTTCTTCTATGTAGAATCCATGTCTTGTCACTTGTTGAAACTTGTTGGAAAGCAACACAGTAGAGCTCTGAGTTCACTGGTCCAATCTTGGGTTGATGTTGCCAGTGTAAATGACTAAGCCTTGTAGTCATCATTATTATTCTAATTCCCTGGTATCAGGCCCTGTCATTCCAATGACCTTGCTGTGAACCACATAACTGACACATCCATTGTTTTCTTTATATGATTTATATTATAAGCAGATATAATCAGATCTAACCTAAAAGTGGCACCACAATTAAACCAAGTTGATTAAACACCTGCCCAGGTTGCGCTTTCTGACTGAGATTTGATTGACCAATCAGGAAAAAGATGTCACATTTGATCAGAAATATTTGAGTAAAGGCAAAATCTAAATCAACTTCAATGGAGATGACAGATGTCTATGACATTTCTAACACATTATAGTAAATGTATATCACTATAATCCCACCTACAGCACCTTTAAGATCGAAAGTGCTTTGTGTGCCAGTAAATGCCAGAGACTTGGCGCTCACATTAAAGCTCCAAAGATATTGTTGTACTGTTACCTTATGGTGCGCATTATGATGAAGGGAGCATGCTGAAAATGCTGGTGTGCCCACCGAGCCGTATAATACATATTGTAGCCTAAAACAAATCATAGAAGAACCATAGAAGTGTACGAAATATTGTAGGCCTACATTAAGATACACGAATCCCATAAACTGATTGTCACATAAAAGTAAGATAACGTAACTTCTTAGTTTTCATGGTACTTGAAAACGAAATAACTCTAAAATTCAAAGTTGGCTCACTATATTATGTTAGACACTTTATTATCACAAAAGTGTGTTATTATGTAGGTGTACTGTGTAGATATTGACAGTTTTTAGCAATCGTTTATGTCTGTGTGCTGTCAACTCTGACACGCATAGTTAACATAAAAGTCACTGTCGTGCAAGCACACCCATTGTTTGAAGAGGGTGATTTTCTTTTAGACACATTAATCCAGTAGTTAGTCTATCATCAGGATGTTTGCCAGTCTAATTTATTTTCTTCTGACTCTTCCAGCCTGCATTCTTCAGCCTAAATCAACTGTGGACAGAATGAAGTGATAAAACTATCAACAATAAGACAATTATGGAGAAGAAATACCGTATTATAGTGTAGGCATATATAGTCCACACACTGTAGCTCCTGAAAAATAAATGTTAGAAATCCAAACTTTTGTTTCAGACTCCCACCATCCACCATCCACCCTCCAAATTATTCAAAGGGCTTTGACATTCAATTGTAATCCTAAACATACCTTAGATTGAGTCTATATGCTCATTTGGATTTCCTGGCCATGAGGACATACCTGCCATGTATTTGTAGTATTTCTGTATGAGTTATGATGAATATAATTATTGCATTCTTTACACAGCATTTTACAGTCAAAGGAGCTGGGTGTTTGGTGTAAGCCTTTGTAGGGGCAACTCGTCATTCTGTCTACACTGAAAGCTCTAACAACAAAAGTGATACTGTTAAACATGTTCGCATAAATACGTATGAAGTGCAAGCTAACACAAGCAGATGAATCACTGCTAAGCCTTCTCATACGTGGAGTGTAATTTAAGATACATACCACACATGAGGTAGAAAGGCCTGAAGGAAACAAATAGTGTCATTAAGTGTATCTTGGTGATATTCCTCTTGGCTTCTTGGGGATTATGCCTATTGTCAATCACTGGAGGAAACAAAAGCTGTTCGGGACCTCCTGTACAGTGACATCCCCCAGTGCCTGCATATAGAACAATATAACCCTAAGTCCTATGCCTGCTTGATTAAGCAAACACAGGCAAAGAGCTGTAATAAACACCATTATCACTATAAGAAGTTGGCATGAGTAAAATGTGGAAACCAAAGTGATACTTTAAATACACAGTCCAATGTACTATTTACAGCACATGTTTTTGTCTCAAATATAATTGAACAATGTCTGTAGTATGATACCTTGGCTCAGGTAAGATTAGCAGCAACAGGACTTTAAAATAAAATGTCTTAAAAATAATTAATCGCATAAATAATTTGAAAACCTTTTCTTGGTTTCATAGCGTGTATATCTTTCTTACATTTCACATGACAATATATCCTTTATATCAACAGGCACTTGAACATTCTTTAGCATGGAAAAGTTGACCCAAGGGCTCTTAGGACATGTCATATTATGACATGCTCTAATCAAAGGCTATTTTAACTCAACTAATACTACTACAGGAGGAACTACTGAATCCCTTCTGAGCTATAATATACTTAATTATAGATGCGCTGTTGAAAACATTAGTTATGAAGTCATCCAAAGGATTTCACGCTGCAAACCATGTACATTTTGAAGTCTGAAGCTCAGTGATGTCATAATATCTCTCTCTCTCTCTCTCTCTCTCTCTCTCTCTCTCTCTCTCTGACTCTCTTTCTCTCTCTCTCTCTCTTTCAACCCCCCCTTCCCTTTTGGGTTTCCATTATACTTCTTTATTGTAGCTCAGACCCTTGTTTTCTGAGTGACGTGGCACAGAAAAACACTAATGATAGTTATGAAGCACAGCCTATGTTGATGTAATGTATGAAGCCTGGAATTAAGAATTATATTTACAGTCCATAAAACAAATACATGCTGTCAGGATTTTCAACTGTGGTGCCAATGGTACCAACTCACTATTTGATTAGTAGACCCTAAAAAAAAGCATAACATCAAGAATGGCAATTTTTGTACAATTCTTTTTTGTATGGTTTCTTCCTAGAATGTAAAAACATGGAACGGTAAAGCACAACTACTTCTTCAATGACAAAAACAAGATTAAGTTATGTTATGCACTTTATTGTTGATGTACTAAGTTCACGAGACATACTGGCAGGTTATCATAAATCTTACCCTACCCTACCCGAATGCAGGTGCAAAATGCCTTGAAATAAAGAGAATTTCAGTACCATCAATTTCCAATCCTCTTTTTTTATAATGTTTTTTATTTATGAGGTTTTAATTTCAGACCATTTGAGCAGATGCAAATATTAATCTTTTAACATGCAACAATTTGTATCAAGTTTGGAATTCGCACAAATGCCTTCTAAAATTATTCCCATTTTAATTTTCAACAGAATAATTTATCATTTATCATACAGTACTATAACAAACATTGATATCAATCCGCAATACTTTATTTTACCTTGTCCTACCATGGTTAATTACTGTACAGTATACTGTACATACAAAAATGTTTAAAATTTTATACATTATTTACAATGTTAATACAAAATATTACATATAATTTCGTACTATACTATTAATATACTATTCTATATAATATTAAATAAATAAAATGTTACTGTACAATAAGGGCTTTAAGTACAAGTCAGTGACATTGGTAAACCTTTATATTGAGTTATTAGATGCAAAGAATGTACATATAGTTAATGAATTAGATAAATTAGCAGGATAGAGATCAGAAGCCAGTTCTCCAGTCTGTGATAATATCACACAATGTTACCTAGATAGTTAATGTTTACAAAAATTGATCCGTTTCAGTTTGATTTATGAAGAAACTCCCTCACAGACAATGTTCATTTGAATGGCAGCCACTGTTGCTTAGATAGGCTGTTTGACCAGCTGCCTTTTTAGTCCAGGGATGGGTTTTTTTGTGTCGATTATTCTGGGAGTTAAGACCTTTTTCTATCACCTAAAGTGAAACCCTTCTTGACACCATCCCTCAGTTCTAAAGTGTTCTTTCTTCCAGTTTTCCCCAGACACAAAATAGAGAGCATCCCCAAGTTATCTGGCTTTGCATGGTTACCATTTCACTAATGAGCAGACTGGCCTCTCAGCGAGACATGGGGCATTTTTACGGGGCATGGGGTGGTTGTTGTAGCAACGCTGCTGAAAAGTGAATGAGGCAGATGTCAAGGTAATCCATCAGTCCTATACACCAGTGGTTTTCAATGGGAGGGTCAGGACCCTCCTGGGGTCGTGGGATGTTTTGGAGGGTCGCGATATGGAAATGTTCAAACACAAATAAATAATAATTAAAAGTTAGAATGTATGGATTATAGACTGATATTTTACAGTTGTATATTTTCTTTATGAACACTACAGGGCTGTAGGGAGCCCATTAAATGAATCTAAATTACAATACTTTCAAAGGTCCAACCATTTTACAATAATAGTACTTAACCAGACAGGCAGTGGCACTATTGTAATATTTTATGGAGTCATTCGATCATCTCCCACCAGAATAGTAATGTATGTATCCATGGGTTTAGTGCCACCTGAAGGAGGTAAGTGCATGAGTCTGGTTCCACACCTCATCAATGTATGAATGTTAAGTGACTGGTAAGGTTAATCTCTTTAAAGAAATTGGCAGTTTGGTTATACCATCTGTTAACAGCATAGTTTACTTTCCAAGCCTTGATGCACATGTGCAGTAATTACAGCGTGTTGAGATCATGTGTTTTTATTTATTTCAGCTTTATCAATTTGCCCAGTTAAACTTTTGTACACTTTAGTATACAATTGAACAGTCTGAAATCCCCTAAAAAGTTTTCAAAAAGGAACTGAACATCTGAGCAAATGACAGCACAAAAGCTGCAACTGTCTCTTGTTTAGCCTATTGACACTTACACTGAGTATGAGCATCCAGAGCGTGTACAGCCATTACTCTACATGTTACTTTATGTACCATAGCTGTGTTGTGTTGGCCATTTCAATGCTGATATATCAGTGAAACAATAGTTTTTTTGTTTTCATTCTGGACCTTTATGAATTACAGTATGTTAGAATGTCTTATCTCATTAGGTGAAGGTAGCCCCGCCGTGTTATTAGACTAAGTGAGCCATAGTTTTCAACTCACTCGTGTGAGGTCAAACTCTTTACCAGGGATCATTTTGTGGGTTGTGTCTCACTTAATAAAAAAATAATGATGATGTTATTGTTCTTTTTGTGAGCCAATATTTATTAACTCAAACAAAAACAATGTGGGTTTACAAGTAACAGGACAGCAAAGACATGGTCCCTTCAAATTCAAGAGTTAAATCTTAGCTCAGCATTCCTTACCAAGAACACATGAATGAGAAGAGCTGCTGCAACACATTGTGTAAACTCTCTTTTCTGAACTGGATAATAAACATTTACAAATTCCAGTACATAATTATATGTAACA
The DNA here is from genome assembly GCA_026546735.1 of Forbesichthys agassizii. Classification (NCBI taxonomy): domain Eukaryota; kingdom Metazoa; phylum Chordata; class Actinopteri; order Percopsiformes; family Amblyopsidae; genus Forbesichthys; species Forbesichthys agassizii. The sequence goes on along the minus strand of JAODLL010008879.1, from coordinate 15,261 downwards.
CGGTTGTTGAACACAGTTAGAAAATCAATAGGAAAATAAGAAAAAAATAAAATAAATAAGACATTAAAAATATATAAAAATAATCTCTTGCAAAATATATTCTCTCAACTGACACTAAAGGACTTGTTTCAGGCTGGCTTGGTGACCATCATGTGCATGACTTTCCAGCTACAGTAGAAAGCTACTATCAAACTAGTGATGGAATATAAACAAATAAAATACTATTATACAGAGTCAATTCTATGGACAAATGCTCTTCCGCCAGTGCTAGGCACAGAAGTTGCAAATATTTAATCAGGTCAAATTAATATCTGACCTTAGGGACATCGGACTAGGCTCTGTGTGTGGATACCTATATTGGCTCAAGTCAAACATGCTGCACATATATCAGCTCCAGTGTTTTCACTCAGTATTACTATAGAACTTGATGGATCAATGCAATATTCCTGCCTACTGGGCTGTTGTTAACAGCTGACAGTAAGGCAGTTCATGCTTTATTTTTTTAGTGCACATTCAGTTTGAAGACATTTTTTATATGTATATACATTTTTTGCTAAATATGGCATCGTGATCAGTGAATTATGGAAAAAAACATCAGTAGTTTTTTTCATACATTTTTCCAAAGATATGAAGACAGTTCTATCTCTGTTTGAGGTGATTCACTGACACGTGAAGTGAAAACGTCAGCTAGGCGCGTGAAATAAATCATTTACAGATCATAGGAGCCACTGTTCCTGGTGTTAGGGACAACATTTAAGGTAGGACTTGTTGTAATAGTTGTTGAGACCTAATTACAGCGAATAGCGTGTGAAGGCCTTTTATTAAATAAAACACATGCGCGCACATAAATATGTCTATTTACAAGTATGCACCTCTGTCCTCTCACTGCAAGTGTTGCACTTGACATAGCAGCACCACAGGAACTTACAGTTGCACTGCCACACGCGGGAGTACTGGTGCGTGTCGTAGCCACGCCCGCAGCACATGAGGCCGCACCCGTGGGGCTCCGGCGCCGTCTTGTTACACAGGCGGCCTCGTGTGCCCGTGCTGCCTGTCACGGGGTCCGCGTCGCAGTAGTTGGGCGAGCGCTCCACGTACACCAGCTCCGTGTCTGTGGGCTTGCGGTAAGAGTGGGGCTTCTTCACCTTGAGGAAGACGGGCCGCTTCTTGCGGCTGGCTCGGACCGGCTCCACGTGCACGGCCCGGGTGTACCTCTCTTTCAGGACGTAGCCCAGCTGACGGAACTCGGGCAGCGTGGTCCAGCAGGTCTTGGTGGTGCACGAGCCGGACACGCCGTGACACTTGCACTCCAGATGCATGTTCTTCTCCAAGACCTACAGCCAGAGGAGGAGACGCTCAGGAAAGCTACTGAATCCCTGGGAACCACATTGACGAATGTTAATAAATAATAAACACAAGGTTTGCCAATGAGCTGTTCCCGGCAAATGATGTCATTGTCGTCTACTAATACCGCAAAGCGCACTTGTGTACCTAGACAAGAGAAAGAATAACACAAAAAATGAAAACAAAACGTGGGGTCTAAAAGCAACTCCGCAAGAATTGTACTGTTATAGACAGTAAGCTATTCTATCTTACATATCTCACGTTAAATGGCACTTTTCGAAGGTTTCAAGAGTAACCTTTATGTGGTTTACAAAGTGTTCTGGGGATTCTTTCTTTGCTCCAGGCTCAATGATGTCAGCTAACACGCCGAACCTACAATGTCATCCCAAACCTTAATTATTTCATGGCTTCAGACAATCTGGAGTCTGTTCGGGTATAATTGACAAAAGCTTTGAATGCATATAGCTTAGTGTTTAATTTGTGTTCTCTGAAGGTAAATGCCTGATATGTTGCTACTGACATACCTCAAGAAACTTCTAAAGTTGGACATCAATGCACTGACAAATTTAATACCTATGAAATTATGACATATCTGCTTTTGTGACAACAGATTATGTCATCAGGTGCATTAAAAACATAGTTTTCTTCACTCCAAATAGTCTAAATACAGTCTCAGAAGAGTCGAGAATCTGTTTCATTAGTACTGTTATTTTAAAGAAAATTAAGTTAAGAAACCAAACAATGCACTAAGGTGTTTTATAGTTTATCGTTAAGCAACATTGACCCATTTCGACTGACCAAATGTCATAGTCCTCATATTTGACAAAAAAAATCATTTTTAATTATCACCATCTTTGGAGCAATCTCAGTGGATGAGATTACAATGCCATTATTAAAAAAAGTTATCCAAATAAAAAAAAAAATATCGTTTACAACTTGACATTTTTTAATCTAGCACTTGTTCAATAATGCATGTACATCTGTTTTATTTCTTTAAAGATAGATATTTTACACTCACCTAAGCAAGTATATAAAAACAGGAATTATCTGTCTGAACAATGTTTGGAATTATCCTTTAAAAATACTCCAGGTGTGACTCCATGGTTATGCTCATGCTCCTGCTGGAAGGTTAACCTCTGACCTCTGGCAGACTTAAACATGTTGTCTTTTAGAATCTCACTACTTTTTGATCAATCTATGTCCCCTTCCACCCTGACCAGTTTCACAATCCCTGCAAAAACATCCCCATAACACGATCTTAGCACATCACTGTAGTGCTTCATTATGAGAACTTCAGCCCCTTTTACACACATCTCTTACATGACGTTTTGCAGACAAGTTTAAGTCAATGGTCTTTTCAATGCAAAGTGGCCATTTTTCTAGAATCTTAAGTTTTACTAATGGATATACTACTGGTACTATACAGTATTGGTAGAAATGGTTACAGGAAGGATGTTCAAATATGATTAGCAATTAGATGCGTTTGATTTGTCTGCATTTCCCCATCCTATCAGGTTGGTTTCAAATCAAATGTGGGCTCTATACAGAATCTATTCAATTCAGTCTTATGCTGACGATATGCTGTTCTGCCACATTTTCTGTGCTAAAATGTATTATAACAAATCCTAGGATGATCCAGAAGGTAATTAATTACCGTCCTGGGATACATTACTATGTTTCGCCTTTTAAAATGTCTGCATATATTTAGCTTTCCAATTGAATGCCCAAGTTCATCTCTGGCAATATATTTAAATAGGTGCAAAGACTATTAAACAAAATCATTCTAATTCTGATGACATCCACTATCCCAGAGCCTCTTGCAGGATTAGATAAGATGAATGGATGATGGGGGAGGGAGACATCATTCTTCCTCCATTGCCGCCCTTTCCTTCTGGAATGTCAGAGGCCTGTTTTATAGGCACCTTCAAACATGTGTTCATTGGATTCTGTTTGCCTCATTGCTTGTACACCATTCAAAACATAATGGTGTGATTTTGTGACGACACAGAAAGATAGATTTATATATTGACTTGGAAACACTCGCACCATGCCTTTCCTGGCATTATGTTTCATCCGTATGTGCCCTGTGGTGTTTGTGCATACGGCAAAGTGCCATCATGCTACAACAGCATCATAACTGAAGTAATCAAGGATCATATTGGAATATAGGAATATACATTATATTATACAATGAAGACGAAGTGTCAAGACTCACTCTCCGTCCTACTTTGTTGTTGTGCAAATTCATGAGGTTCCGGGCGTTCTGCTTGATCTCTCGGGCGTCCACGAACTCCTTGGCGAACTCCAAGCCGTAGTGGATGTCTGCCGAGCAGCCCCCCCACTTCCAGCCCTCCTCTTGGTTGTAGAAGCCCTGCTTCTCCTCGTCACAGCCACATCCACTCAGACTGCCCTGCGTGCACGCGGCCGTGATGGCGTGCGCTACCCCGGCCGCGATTACCGCATAGGTAAAGGCTGCCTCCTTACTGCCTGCGATAGAAAAAAATAAAAAATAAATAGAAGAATGATTTCATTTTAATTATGATTAAATAGATGTGCTGTTTCAGGCACCATTAGACCTCCTCACATACCTGGCATAGCTGCTTCAACCCATATCATAAAGTGCATGAGTCAAGCCAAGTTGTGTGCATAAATCATGCTCTCTTTACAAGCGATTGTCAGATGTGAAGGTGAAGACAGAAATGTCTCTCCTTTATATTTCGCCTAACGAATGGGACTTTGTCACGAGCAGACGCACTACACGACAACGATGCAGGATCGGTAAGAGCCAGTGCCACCTTTCAACTGGATAAGGGAATGGGGGTCCATGTATTGAACGCCATATGTGTTTGTTGAGCATATTAATATGTATAGGCGGCAGTCTGGCCCTTGTCCCAACTTCCGTCACAACTGGAATTCACCCTGTAGAGGTGAATCTGCTAGGCACGCAGACACTCCCTCCAGGCAGGGACAGCCAAATAGAATTGATTTCCACTCCATAAATCAGTGCACCAGGTTAACCCCGCCCCCCCCCGTGATGATTATTTCACAAGAAGCATACATGTAAATAATCCAAAAACCATTTACCAGTACGTGCAAACGTCCCAGTTAATTCTCAATATTTTTTCAGTTCAAATTTACATTCGAATTTTGCCATTTCCTGGTGCAAGTGATTTTGTAGCATCTTAGCCTACTGGCTAGTGACTATTGTGCACCAAGAAGAATCCCAAAGTATGCAGCTTGCAGCTCATCTGTAGATAGACTGGAATAAAACATTACCGAAAGATGTGGCCGTCTTGGGTTAGATTTGATGCAAGCAAACTAGCTAGCTCCTTTGTTTATGTCTGTAGAATGTAAACTGTATAAGGACTAAGTTAGTGAGCTAGATGTATAGAGCCTTTGTAGGAGATTAAAATTACCTATTATTATTTACAATTAAACTACACTAGCAAACCTAAACTTTGATTATAATAGTAACATGGATATGTGTATAAAACTACTCCATATATGCACAAGTTATATAGCACAATAGCCTAAATATGTTTACAACAAAAATATCATGATCTATCTAGCATTTGATTGCTTTATTTAAAACACAGCACATTTTTGTGAACATTTGTCCAACCAGTCATTTAGCATGAAGCTAAATATTCAGACACTGAAAATAAAGCCACCGCAAACAACAAAATGTTCTCAATGTTCATTTGAGTCAGACTTCATGGCCAATACAGGAGTTCTGCAGCAGTTTGGAATGTGCATAGTATTCTACATATTCATGAGATTACCATTTGTATTCTGAGCATTTAAACAAATCAAGGAATTCCTTCTGTTTACATGTTAAACCACACATTTGGGTGGAAAAAAAAAGATAAACATTTTACTGTTAATTTTAAAATTGGCTACAGCTACACATTTGACAAGTTGTAGAAAATTACTTCAACTTTCTTAAATTGAACAGCCTAAATACAACTGGATACACATTTGAAACCAAATGAAAAACTGTTTTGCTGTTTTTCAAGCAGTGTGAAACAAAGGTGAAGTCAATGTATTAAATATGGTTTCCCATATATTTACACAGCCTGTCAGTTGAGCATCCATCCCCTCCAGCCTTATTCCACACACTTTCTATGATCCCCGTTTCATTTCCCCATCACTTGACTCAAGTTTTCAATCATAAAGACGTGTGTCGAAATGTCCCAAATTCAATAGCTTCTGGGCATCTATAAAAACATCAGCTCTATAGTATGAGAACAAACACTGTTAGTAATTATATACACCCTTTCTGGGAATTGCTATGCAAATTAAAAATGTAGCTTATTTTGACCATAAACCATCCAAGTACATAAAGGGTATACTTTGTCTATGTGTATTGTTCTGATTGTTCAGTAACTAATAATTCACAAGATTAGTCCTAAACAGCATTATGGGTGTGCTTATTGCTGATTCAGTGAAATGTAAAAATAGCCATAGGTCAGAGTGGCAATTACCTATGGTTTTAATGGATTTTTATGAGATAAAGGAGAAACAAAAGGCCTAATTCTTGTAATATAGCCTAAAGATTCCTGAGCCTCAGATATAACCCTTAAGACTGGTTTCTGGTGTTATTTTTCAAAAGAGAAAACAACATTTCTTTTGGCGGCCTAATACATTATATGAGACATTTTATGTTTTAGCAGTACTACTTTACAAAAGGACTGTACAGTATAGCCAGGCTATTGTACAAGTACACAGACACTTACATGCACGCAAGCACACACACACTACAGTAGTATAAGTAGATTTAAATGTACGTAGGATAGCTATTCTGCAACTGAATGTCATGGTTGATTTTGTTAATTTCATAAGGAAACAGTACCAACTAGGCATACTAAACAGGGTGGAATGTAACATTGGCGACATAGCTGCAGTAATATAATGATTTATGGCAAAGCAGGCCTACATTTGATGATAAAATTAAATTAAAAAGGTAACATACCCACTTTCAGTTCTTTTCCAAAGGCCGTTCTCTCTCCTAGGGCCGAGCAGTTCCATCTTCCATGTTTGAATTGAAATTGGCACTCGTTGATTCCCATTTGTGCTCCTTCTCCGATTACTATGATAGCGTCTGGGCGACTTTGACAGATAGTCCTTTGACGCGGAGCCAAACCAGGAATATTGTTACAGATTATGCTGGCTCCCAGTGCAACAACGGATGAGAACCCCCTGTGACAGAGACAATTGACAGGTTCTGCTGACAATTAGCCTACCGATTCCCATGTTCAATGCAAAAAGGTTTCTTCACCTGTAGCCTAAAAATAGTCCCAGAATAACTCCCATATCGTAACATTGCAACAATCACGTTAAGTGTATCGCGCATATTAGATATTTTATAGACTACTCGTTATTTCTTATTTATTTAAAAATTGAGAAATTATACTAGAAACTTACCCAATTTTTAAATACACAAGTCCAAGGCATAGAAAAAAATGAAAAATCCAGCGTCGCGTTTTCCTACTCATCTTGATGTGGTCCAATTCAGTTCTTCAAGATGTCTTCAATTCGATAAACTCACAGGAACTCCAGGTGTTGAGCGCTACAGATGTGAAGCGTCTTCGAGACAAACTCGTGTTGATACCATTGGATCCGTTTTGAGTTTTCACTTTATGTTGCATTGCATCAGGTGTGTCGTCTGGTCCGGGCTCAACTGATTCCACTGGAAGTCTGCTACCTTTTCTAGCAGGGCGTGTTCCGCAAAGAATCTCCCTCTAACCACATGTCACTTTAAGCCCACAGGTAGGCTACCGTTACTGTAGGTTGACTCGATCGTGTGCGTGTGTTCCTATGTGTAGGCTAGACCCATATGCAGTATATTCAAATTAGCTGTAGCTACAGGATAGTAAGAAATTAATATAGCCTACCTAAACACAATGACTGGGCAGACTATGGGATACTTTAACAACGTTGGTTTGGTTATTTTGGTATAAAATGTATAGGCGGATGCAATCAAATGTAGTCTATAATCCGCACATGATAAACGACGATCGCACTTTTTATTTATTCTACTAACGCCCCTCCCACTCAGAACAAGTGAATTATTCGCTTGTTCGAATCGAGCTTGTGTGATTTAGGTTTCCAAAATAAACTGTCTGCTGAACACAATATGTCCTCATATTAACGTCAGGTCAAAGATTAGGCTACTGATTTCCACTCTGAGTACTATAGCATACATTTGTAAACTAAGTGCACAGTGGTCAATGGCCACGTGTGCACAGAAACACCTTCATTAGGCATAGGCCAACAGTAAAACATGGTGTGCCATATCAAGTATTATTGGGCTACATACTATGAGCCAACCAAGCAGTTGACAAAACAATGTAGCCAACAATTTCACATATGAAGCAATGTCTTTGGACAAACGTTACTATTGCACCATCTGCCGGACATGCGCATACAGTACGACGCCGAGTAACATTTTTCAACAGTGCTATCAATATACATATTTGCATTTTAAATAGGTATATGTATCAAATGTATGCACAATAACTAGAAAACAGTATAATGCACATTACCCTGACATGACACAAGGCTTCATTTGTTGTGGGTCTAGTGGTTGTTTTTCACAATTTTACAATACCGGTACAATATTATGTTACCCATTTAAATATCACTACAGACAGTATAATTTCAGAATGTATTTGCCTTTCATAAAAGACAAAAAAAGTATATGCATTAAACAATTGTATTATGACAGTGGGCATGGTTAGTCTAGAATTGGTTTAAACATGTAAGTGAAAAATACCAACCCACTGCCATATTCAGCCTGACATGTAGGAACAATGACAATAAAAAGCAGAGGTCTATAGTAATATGATACAGGTCAATGTGTTCCACTAATGTCGGTATCATGTAGTCTTACTTTTATTGATACAACAAAGTTGAATAATTTTCATGTTTAAACATTGCATCTGGGGTTGGACTGAAACACATAACATCATAAAACTGCAACTGTAGTTAGCTCATCAGCTACAACATAGCTGAACAGCCAGCTCTGACTCATTTTGAAAAGCTATCTGTCAATAAATGGATCTAGGAACCCACCCATCTGTAATGATAGAACATTGATCAATCACTGTATTATGGATGTTAGACCTTATAAAAGCTGTATTTGCTATAATCTAGAGTTGTATGATATCACTTGGTTATTAAGCAGTAACATAGGCATCACATTTTTCATGTTCACATTTGTTTTATTGTTTTGTCACTCACAGTACAATCATAGAACATTCTAATACCAAAAACACAAATTACAAATGAAAAGGAAAACAAGACAGCATTGTTGTACTCATACAAATATATACTTTGCCCCAGTTTTTGACGGTTTAATGTATTAATTTTTGAAATGCATTATAAGATATTACTTAAAATTGTGTGAAGCAACTGAAGATATCCTGCTCATCAAGGAAGGCAGTAGATAGAATAGTTATCTTCACAACAGGGCAATATCACTACCCTATAACTATACAATATACTACCTCACACTGCATGAGCAATTTCTTTATGATACGATTAACTACACAACATCCCTGTTAGAGCAATGTCAGCAAACCATGGCATTGGATCCAGGGAAACGGAGAGTGGTGTCACTTTGAGAAAGACAGTAGGTTGAATAGTTATCTCCCATGTGGGTGTGACCCTAAACTATACAACCTACTACCTCATCTCACAGTACACAGTAAACATACTTGGTCAACATGACTTGCCAGTATCGTTGGTTATCAGAAACAACACTTTGGTCTCAGTCTACATTATTGGAAATTATAAATGGGCCTCATTAGTTTATCATTATCATATACATATGGTACTATACATATATGTAAAGCAATGTAATAAAAATATAAGGCAGGCTCGAACATAAAGAGATAAATTTGCAAGGCCAGAGTTATAGGGATTTGGTTGAATCTTAGGCTATGCAGTATTCAGTCAGAGAAAATTCATATTAATCATAATTAACATTTTTAGTACAGGCTAATTATCTGCAAGATAACATCACACCTGAACAAACATGATTTTATATCATTGTCATTACTCGGCAAAGGATTTCCAAATGGTGCATAACTTGCTGTACTGCACTCATATTTGATTATAAAAAATACTATATCACGAAACATATGCGTTTGACTGGCCAGTCTCAACCTTCAAAATAATTATGCTAAATTAAACATACTGTATGTGTGTGACATTACAACGATCATAAGGAAACTATTGTTTACAAAAAAATTCACATTTGAACAAAGTACGGTAACAAGCTAACGTAACATGCAACATGCAAAAACGTGTTCTACAGTAGCAAGCTAACGTCAGATAGCTGGATATACCATGCTAATACAATACTTTCTTTTATTACAGTAAACGCAATATCATCCCATCTTTTAAAAATGAATGCATATTGCTTTGCGTTTGGTTATCTAGCCCAACCTGAGTAGCATTATTGTATTAATTCTTCTTTATTGATGTGGGTCTTGCTCAAGTGGCTGCTGCTTTTCTGCCACTGCAGTTCTTTCTTCTTCTTCTCCTCCTCTATTTCTGGTGAAGCGCTATTCTCTGTCGCCACTGACCGAGTCATGAGGGTCAATGTACAATGCAAATGGTAGACCAGTCAGTGACAGTCCGCAACGCATCATACATAAAGTTTAAGGCAGACATAATCAAAAACACTTTTGCACACAGTTGCATGGTTAAAAACAAAATGCCGTTTAAACGGCATTATATAATTTTACCAAGATGTTTGATAATAGTTCTATTTTGGTTGTGTGTTTTGAAAATCTGACGAGTAATGCATTCTGAACTATATTGTAAATGGCAGAACGGTAGTGACAGTCCCAGCATAGGGGTTTCGAGGGAAGCTCACTCCACAAAGTAGGACCCTAAATAGCAGAGAATGCAACTCAAGATAAGCAGGACGAACATCAGGGAGACACCCAGAAATACAATTGAACAGCCCAGAGACTGAGAGCATTGTTCAGACAGTAACATTACTGTGGGGAGAAAATAGATACAATAGTCAGTACACATGCTGCTATGTTCTGAATAATTTATTATATCTGTAGTGACTACTTTACATTACCTTACGTCCATAGAATGTAATCACTTGGGCTGACTGGGTATAATAGACGCTTGATGACTTTAACAAAAGATGTCCAGATGCGATTGAAATAAAGTGATTGTAATTTATTATTGTCTATTCCATGTTCTTTAACAAAATAAAATAGTGGATTAAACAAACAACATTGGGATTAACAATATAGGAAACTTCATGTTTTGTTAAGCAGGACAAGGTCTAAAACAGTGAGCTCTCCCAGTCAAAACCCGCCGCCTCACTGCCCAGCAGCATCTTTTATGTCGACCTGTAGAGGGCGCACACTGAATATCAATTAACAGCACAAACAACACAAACTAAACTAAAGAAAGATATTGGCTCCTACAATATTTTTCTTAAACAGAAAAGAGAGCATTGCAGTAAGAATTTGGCTAGTGTCTTAGCATTTTGTGCCAGCGATTATTATTATTAAAATCTCTGTCTTATCTTGATTTCATTGAAAAAAAAAACAAAAAAAAGTGGCATCCATGAATCGCTATGATCAATGCACTTATCCAGTTTATCAATATAGGGCTGATGTCATCAGGTGATAAACAGAGCCACAGTTGCGAATCATATGCATGCTACATGTATTATTTTTCTTACTAATCTAGGATTGATAAATAAGGTAGCGTGGGGTAACTTTAAATGTGGCCCCCATTGATATTATGGAAATGTATCTTTCATGAAAAAAATATGTATATTTGTTGGAAAATATTAAAATATAAATTAGGGTAAATGTTGTATGAATTAGGATATTCTCTGTTTAGAGACTAGGAAGAAAGTTTTGCCCTCATCTAGCCTACATCTGGGACAGTGCGAAATAGTGTAGAATGGTCTTGGATGGTTGTGAGTGATATATGTAGTAAATAAATTAATGTTATATAACAAAAACGTACTATACTGTATAAACACAATTATTCTTAGGTTATGCCGCCATCTTGTGGTGTAGAAGCAGCATTGCCAAAGTTAGCAATATTTTGGAAAATGGAAGTATTTACCACAAAGACATCACATATAATATAAATGCAGAGCATATGTATGACATACAAATACTAAGTATTGAGACACCCCACCGATTCATTGAATAATGTGCTCCAATGACTTTAATGGCCACAGCCAGGTGTATAAACTCAAGCACCTAGGCATGCAGACTGCTTCGACAAACATTTGTGAAAGAATATGTCGCCCTCAGGAGCTCACAGAATTCAAGCGTGGTACGTGATAGGTTGCCACCTTGGCAAGAAGTTAATTTGTAAAATGTCCTCACTACTAAATATTCCACGGTCAACTGTTAGTGGTATTTTAACGAGGAAGAGTTGTGGAACACCGTGGTAAATGCAGTTTTACGTTTGATATTCAGACATTCAGATGTACCGCAACTTTGTGGTCGGTCTTCTCATAACCAGCGCAAGTAAGGGAGCGTCGACAAAGTACATATTCAACGTATTTAAGACTGACTACATCACCTATCAACCTAAAACAGATGTTTAACTGTTCAGAAAGAAATGGAAATGTGCTGCTTTTTATAGATAATTATGTTATTTTGAAAGTATGAGCACAGATAACCAGTATTTGTCAGTTATTTTTTTTAAATTATATGTTCTATTTTCAATAGCTTTTTTTCTGAATGTGTCAGAAAGTTCAAACGTTATTTCGCTGAGTGAGAACACATGTCTCGTATTTTAGCTACATGTAAATCTCCTGCACTCGCTCCTGTAGGGATCGTAAGCCCCCTGGCTAACCATAACCACCCGGTAAATTGTCTGTCATGCAGATATTCTTCCGGGACTCCCTATTCAACTAGCCGTTCTAGAAATTCATTATCTGATTCCCCGTGTACCCTGTCTGGTATAACTGAAGCCCAATATTTTGATCCCCAGTCTCCACGCTCTCTGGGACCGGGTGCACTGTAACATCCTGTATGCGGTGGTACTGGGCCTATCGTATCATAATTACCCCATGGGGGGCCTATTGGGGTTTGTGTTAATTTCGCTCTCCTTCTTTCGACACACACACACACACACACACACCAAGGAGTGAATCTTTAAGAGCGTCAAAAGAAATAATGATGGATACAAGCAAACAGCCTTGTTGCTAAACCAATAACTTTGCACCTTCTAAAATAATACAGTTGGTTTTAATAAAGGGTTGTTGCCATTATGCCATTTTTTTATTCCTTCTGTTATTGCGTTGTAAAACTATATACAAAATAAGTTAATTTTAAAAATCATTAGTTTACAACCAAGGTTTCAAAAACCTTGAAGACATTCCAGGAGCCTCTGGCAACCGTCACGTACATTGCAACACTATTGTACATGAAGGTCAATGCAGTGCGTACATTGGGTGTGAGTGTATTGAGCCAGGCTGACTCCAGGATGGGCATCACCTTAGCTAGGTCTGTGTCACTCTTGTTCTTAAAGGCCTTTGCAGCCTGCGTCTTATCCACCTTCTCCCTGTCCACCTGCATGGTCTCCAGCTTCACCCGAGCAATGACTTAATTCAGCTTCTCCAGACCCACCTCGTAGCGCTGTTTCAGCGTCATTACCTCGCTGTGCCAGCCCAGGGAAAGACAGGTTAAACCTTCTAAGACCTAAGACCGTTCTGGCATACGGTCTGTCCACACCCTGCCGGTGATGATGTAGCCAATGCTAGTCTGGGACATAGTGTTAGCTAGACCTGCCATGCCTGACATTTAAATAAATTTATTTTTATGTTCATTTGTAGCTGTTTTGATCATATATCCTAGACATAGACAACCAGAGCAACAACTGAATACAAAATGGTCCAAAAAATAAATTTGTATATTTACATTTAAATACATTTCTACTTTATGTGTGTGCACTGTATTGCAAGTAATCTCTTCTTAATGTGTGTGTGTGTGTGTGTGAGTGCGCGTGTGTGTATATATTCTAAGTAATGTGTACTTACTTCTTAATGTGTGTGTGTGGGTGCATGTGTGTGTATATATTCTAAGTAATGTGTACTTACATCTTAATGTGTGTGTGTGGGTGCATGTGTGTGTATATATTCTAAGTAATGTGTAGTTACTTCTTAATGTGTGTGTGCGTGCGTGCATGTGTGTGTATATATTCTAAGTAATGTGTACTTACTTCTTAATGTGTGTGTGTGCGTGCATGTGTGTGTATATATTCTAAGTAATGTGTACTTAATGTGTGTGCGTGCGTGTGTGTATGTGTGTATATATTCTAAGTAATGTGTACTTACTTCTTAATGTGTGCGCGTGCGTGCGTGTGTATATATTCTAAGTAATGTGTACTTACTTCTTAATGTGTGTGTATGTGTGTGTATATATTCTAAGTAATGTG
>JAODLL010008868.1:0-30972 GCA_026546735.1 Forbesichthys agassizii | reverse complement strand
ATATATATATATATATATTTATGTGTGTGTGTGTGTGTGTGTGGAAATGGATAGGCTAAAGAAAGTTTATTAATGCAAAACGTTTTTGTACATATCTGTAATCATACAATCTGTCAAATTAAACAAATCATTTTTTATAAAAACGTAGCGTAGGCCTATAATTTATTATAACTGTTATTGCTTGAATTGGATACTTTTCGGGAAAGTCTCAGCTGCCTGTTTATAAAAAGCATTAGTCCTATTTGCATGGTTAAGGCCTATATGATTGTGATGTTGTTATTACGTTTATACGATTTACCTAAACGTGCATCAAATAAATGACATTGAGATGATAGGCTATCATAAATGTAAAGCTTTTCGAAAAGTGCTTTGTATTTTATTTTGTATTTGTATGTATTTGTGTTTTTATTGTTGTGCTCTACACTTTATGACATCTTGCTTTTCTATTTATTTTACACTTTTACTTTTCTTACTCTGACCTCGTTTGTTCGGTTATTTGCTATACATGTTTGTGGTCAAATGCAAATTAATTGCCCTCTTTAGGATTAATAAAGTTTTCTGAATCTGAATTCATTTTTAATTTATAAGGTTGGTGTTATTGTTGTAGATAGGTCTAAAAACATGTCAATAATTATTATTTGTTCAAGTGGGCTAGACTATAATTGTAAACTTCTAGCCACTCTTCATTAGGCCTATGTAATCTTCAGCAGCCTGCACAAGGCCTATAGACAAATACCCCAACCAATTTCCGTAATTGTAGCATATTCTATTTTAATTGAAGCCTATTGGTTTTGCCTTGTGATAAAGTTTATAAGACTGCAGACTAAATTGCCCAAATCATGAAGGCCTATTATAGACTTCAAAGACTACGAAAGTATAACCTATCCTAAATCTGTATAGATTACGAATAGATAACGAATTTAGATGCCTATTAGGACTAGGCCTACTGCGATTATGACTAACAGTCGCCTAATGGTTATGTCTCAAATGCCACAAATAAAACAAATATGATGCAATTTATATTAAATGAAGTGCGGTAGCCTATGCTATATTTAAGGAGAAGCAATAATATTTTGTCAATTGCTTGTCCAAAATTCGAAACGAGACAGCATACATTAGGCCTATAGGCCTATATTTTCAGTAGCTTTTAATGCAAGCATATTTTAGGGATATTCGTTCAAAATAAGCGTAAAGGTAAAGGTGCTTGTATTGTCACATATACATGTAGCGAAAGTTGTTCTCTGCATTTAACCCATCCCTCAAGGGTTGCTAAGGGAGCCCAAAGACAATTGTTGAAACATTTTGCACATATATGGCTTACTGACCTAATTAAGGAAAGTGTGGACATGTGGGTATAGTCTAGCCAATTTAGTAGTCTAAATAAAATAGGCTATATGTTAACTTTTTTTTAAATTTCAGATGGATACTCATTTTAAATGTATAGGCCTATTTTACCTCGCCATATACATTGAGCCGATAAAGCACGTCGCATGCATGGTTCCAAGTATAGGCTATAGGCGACTTTAAAATCCCGTCAGCCTGTGGGGAAACGATTAGCCAGTTACTAAATTCTCAAACTAAAGATAAATAGACAAAACCTGTTGGCGGTATGATCTACAGATTACAGCCTCCGCATTCAACGTGTAGGGATTATTAAAAAGGAAATAGGCTATCGGAGCTCTGCACGGGAAAGCTATGGTTCGTTTGGTCTTGATCAAAGGGAGAAGATGAGAACAACTGCTGAGACGCTGCAGCCTGTGAAACACATTTTGTGGGGTGGGGTAGCAAGAAGGCTGGCGTATGGCTATGGGGTTGGTGGAGAGAGTGAAGCGAGGTATAATGTGGCACCAATGTACTCAGCAACCTAAATGCGTGGATCCAGGAATGATTCAGACAGAATCTTGTCACACACAGAACCTGTGAGGTTGCTGCTAAGTAGAAGACCGTGTGGCTGGATTTTGCGAGGAAATGGGATCATTTTAGACGCTTCTATATACATCTACCGTATACAGCAGCAGCTATGAACTCTAATCCATTCGTTGCACGGTTGGAGACGCCAGGCAGATCAATCAATTAAAAGAACAATGCCGCATGCAGCATATAATAACGGTCACACTGTAATTATACCGCCTGGCCATATGACAGAACAGGATATTCTTCATTAGGGCGACTTCGTTGCATCAGAGTGGAATCTGACACTGGCTAGATTACCGGCAAGACAGAGTGCTTATTCGAGAGTGCAAATGCTCATCCACTTTTGGATCACGGCATCTTTATTGGGGCTATCTTTTGATGCGCTACGGGAGCTGTGGTCATCTGCCTTGAGCAGGTCTTCTACGTTTTTCAGGCCAAGGGCCCCTTGGTGGAGGACGGCCTAGTGTCATGTATAAAAGTAGGCCACTAAGCAATTAAAATTATTTACATAATTATACCACAAATTATGGCAATATTTATTTTCAGACAATTCAATTTTTAGAAGTAAATTTGTAATCAAATAATTTGGATGACCCCCTCCAGTAGAGGACAGACCTTGGTTGAAGACCTCTGGGCTAGAGCATTTTTGGAAGGTTATAGTATAACCTCAACAGAAACAAAAGGATTCCATCACTTTATAAGCAAGCCCCCGGTATAAAAGCATATAGCCTAACAGGGGTTGGGGGATGGGGGAGTGAAAATAATGATTGTAAAGCAGGATATTTCCTTTGGCTAATATATCAGCTGCCATTACAAGTTTTATTTTTCCCCCCCTATATAACACATACAAATAAAACATATGACATAATTTACTTAAAGGAACTTTAAGCAGAAGGGAACCTAAATACCCTACTGACTTTTAGGCATTTCTTTTCCCTTAAAATGTCAAACGATCATTGTAGTTATTTAGCCTGTTTATACCGTCCTAATAAATATAATAAAGAGATAAAGCCTACATGTGGCGCCACCTGCAGATTATTCCACGAGTAATGCAGTTAACCAGCATTACATGTAGGCTATACGTCATAAGAACTGCAGATTCAGAAAACATAGCTCCATTGGTTATACTCAATATTATGGTCTAATTAATTTGATTATATAATTAAACACAGACATTTTTCATTTTACAACATGTTACTTTGTTATACATTTGAGTAAAAAAGTATTAAAACTTAAATTTCCAGAAAATAAAAATGAGTATATATTATGTGCAGAAAAAAGAAACTGATGGTTTGAACCATTATCAGAGGCATACTAGGGTAACATTTATGTCAATTTGTTTTCCTTTTTTTAGGATAGCTCAAGCTAAAATATTTTAAAATACTGCAACATTTTTTTAAAGCAAAATTATAAAATGTATTTGAATGGGATTTAAAAAATATATATATTTTTAAAAAAAAACAAGAGGTAAGGAATCTTTTTTCTTTTTGTCATTACATTCACCCACATCAAATCCTTTTGTGAGGAAAACTCACATTTGAAAAAAGTTAAAAATGCCTATTATACTGTATGACATTGAGACATTGTTAGTACAGTCAAACTAGTATCAAAATATACAAACAACCTGAGCATACAAGTTTTTTTTTTTTGTCCATCAACATAAATGTGTGATCCAAGTGTCCACAATAAGTTTATAAAACCAAACGCAGATGTATTCCAGTTACGCCTCATTACCGTCTCCATCTATTATTGTGGTTGCTACGGGTGCCTGGCCTATCACCATGGTGTCGCTTGCTGCCTCTGCCACCATGTTGACGGTTGTTTCCCCTTCCCTCGTGGCGGTAGCCATCCCGGTTGTGGCTGTGTTGCTGGTGATGACCAGAACCTGTCTCATATGTGTGGCGATGGCCCCTGTTGTGGTGGCCGCCGCCACTGCCATCCCACTGCCAAAGGGGAACAGGGTCTTGTCCAGTTTCCCCTGCAGGATTTCCCCTCTGCTGTGGCCCGGGCAGACCCCCATTCATTTGCTGCATCTGCCACATCACGTTGTTCATCTAAAGATAAAGGACAGATATAATAGCAAGCCCCTTATGCAGCAAGCACTGTTGCAGTGATATTTGCTCTGCCTCTCGATGGGCAGGGTTTAGCCCCACTCATCCAGCAGACAACAGGATATACTTCCTTGCAGGGTCCAAATAGGAGTTCTGATAAAAAGTGGTATTCATTTATGTAAGCCTGGCCTACTCTGTGCGCATGGCTAGACATCATCAAGAGGCAATCTCACCTTCACTCGAGTACTTAAGGTGAGAGCCTTACCTACAATCCATCAGCCTCAAACCATATTTGATGACATGTTTCATTGAATGACAATTACCCAATGTGAATTAAATTGACTAAAATGTTACTGTCCCTCTCTTCATACCGGTGTACTGCTGGCAACAGCCGCAGTGCGATAATGTGGACTTGACTTCATTACTTCATGAAAAACTATGTAACTTTGTAGGCTAATATATAATATTTCTGCACAACATAACACTAAATAATGTTGGGGATACAGTCATAACACTTATTCATTAAAAACTAAATATAATAAAAATAATATTATATAGGCTACAGTTTGAAGCACAGTTCGAAACAACAAACTAATCTATTTTCATGCAGCTTTCTGGCCAATATAATAAAGCCTACTGTGTGTGTATATATTAGAGTGTATGCTATGCAGGGATACATTTTGTAGGCATGGGTTTAACAATTCTGCAGTTAACAGATTCATTCTGACATGATCTATAAATGACCGTTGATCATTTACCCAAAAACTATTAGGGTAGTTTTAATCAAACCACTTTAAGACATCATTTAACCATTGTTTAATAGTAAATTGAATGTTAGGCAGGTCACCACCTATTACATGGCTCATGACTTCCAGGTTTGAAGAGAACATCCTATTTGGGAATGAAAAATTATTAAAAATGAACTGAACTGTCAACGAGTTAGAGAACACTTCCATATAGATTGAATTAAAGCATGGATTAGGAATATATCCATTGATGCACCATAGTTGCCGTAGTTATCAGCCTAAGAACTTGATTATGACCTTAAGTGGTTCTAGCAATTTGTTACAGTATAATTTAGAGGTTCTATTAAATGTAATAATGTAAATTAATGTGTGTAGCCCTAACAGACAATATGTATAAATATCATAAACCAAGTACTGGGAACAAGTACTGTTCTGTACTGTTGCTCGTGAGATAGAAAATTGACAATACGATTCAGAAAACAAACAAACTTTCCATGTAAAAAAGGGGAGTAAGATTACTTGCATGAAGTGGAAAAACATGATGTTAACACTAGAATAACTAATATATTGCAATAGTTTACCATGACTTGTTTCTGTAGAGAATTAGGAGATGGAAATGTCCTCTGCATTAGAGGAGGTGTGGTATACGGTGGAGAAGACAATAGGGCTTGTGATCTGTCAACATGAAGAACAACCACCGCTAATACAGAGTTGAGGAAATGTTACACATATGGAGCAAAACAAAACGGTAACATTTTGACAAACGTATCTTTTATTCTCAAAGTAATTAGAATTTTAAGTGAGGCTTAATTAACCAATGTTGACCAATGTAAAAGAAACATTGCTCATGCTGTACTCACCTCATGCCATGGTGATCTGGGGTGTTTGCAGGACTTGAATTTTGTGAATTGCCTGGGCTACTGCTATGACTGCTTCCTGTCATGGAAGAAGGGGTGGTGACTCAACTTGATTATTGCTTAGTATTATGGCATTCCGTTTAGTATGTGAAATTATAGTCCACAAATTTGCCATTACAAATATTTTGGTCGGTATATAGTTAATTTCTGTTATGTTGGGCTACATGACGTTCTGTGTGTTACTTATGTAATACATGCTCAGCTCTAAAAACAAATCACTTTTTTCCAGGGGAATAGCAACACAATGCTAGTCGCCCTCAGGGATGACGTGATTTGCCCGCAGCGCATGTTCTAAAAATAGCACTAGTCGCAATGGAGCTCTGTTTAAATGTTTTATTGAACTGTCTTTCTGTTCTTTTTGAATCAACACTTGCAATTATGTAGCTTTGAAAATTACAATATTCACGTCTGGTCTCAGTTCAAGATTGTTCGCGTGCCAACAAACTCCATCTCACTCTTTTCTGAGACAAGCTAATGGGAGCAGCTACAGTGGGGAGCTAGAAAAAAGTTAAAGAAAAATATGGCGGAGAAGCAAACGAAAATGTATTTTTTTTGCAATGACTGAGTAAGAGATGACAAGTACAGTCTTATTTGTCTGTATGTGGTGACAGCAAAGCGGTGCAATGTGAGACACTAGAAGAGTGTCATGGGAACTTGACAGAGTAGCTGGACTGGGATCTGTGCAAGTGGCCAAGCATCCAATAAGAGTCCGTGGACAACAGCAGTAGGCCTATAGCGACAGTGCAGGTGATGATGTTTATCCAAATGGTGTTTGATGGTTAGTACAATCAGCACATTTTCTGAAGATGTGACAGTTAAAGATGCAAGCGAATTGTAAACTAACACTTTGAATTCCAACAAATATCTCGTAGCATTTCACTAGCTTGCCCCTCTCTTTGCATGTTGAAACCAATTATCTGGTAGGCTACTTCTACACAGCCCTAGTCTCAGCCTCTTCCGAACTACGTCACATAGGAAACTCTGTGCCGTACCTCTGATGCACATACCCCTGTAAACTCGACACAGGACTTTGACTTTCAGGAAGTAATACTGTCGATATCCATTGACAAACACTGCTCACTGCAACAAAGCAGCTTTGCTTCACAATGTGTTTCAATGTGTGGGATGGTGCTACAGAAGGATTTTGATTTGAGCTTGATGTTAGCCAGCGTTTTTGAGAATAACTGACCCTGCATTTAATGGTTTCCTAAAAAAAATGTGCAGAAGCTATCATTTGTACAGAAATGTAAGCCTAACAGGTTAGCCTAACAACAAATATTCTCATTCATACAAAACTGTCAAGAAAGACTCAAACATATGATGATTCTACACTTAATATAAGACACAATTACCTAAGAAGAGCTCATATATCCAGATATATTGTCTTATTTCAATAAATATTACCAAGCAAATTTTCACTTGTTCCATTGGCAGATTTATTTACATAGGAGCAAATATGACCTTGTATTCATAATTACTACTTATTTTTGAAGAGCCATTTTTCGCAGTGTTTAAATGTTAAAAACAGATTGAGATTAACAAAGTGTGTTGCATGCATCTTTGTTAAATTATTATTGTGAGGAATTATTAACAGTAGCCCAACACGTGATTATACAGTGTATTTACTATATGAATATGTATTATTAGTATTATCAATAAGGTGAATCACGTAACTTTCTTATTCAGGACATTTCAAACAAGTAGCCCTTCATATTACTTATATTAAATGCTGGGCAGTAACTACTGGAATATTTATTTTTCCAGTAACTAGTAGTGTAACTAATAACTTTTTACAAAACAGTAATAATATAGAGATTACAAATCCTAGTAATGCTTCATTACTTAGTTGCAAGAACGAGATTTCTGGTCCTCTATCAAACATAGGGTGGGCTAAGCATGTCCAATCATCTGGTTTAAGAGGCTGCAATGTTTTCACTTTGGCTGATTGTTGACTCCTAAGGCTAATTAGTGTTCCAATAAAGAGGATTAAATTCTAAAATTAGCTTGCTACACATGTTGTCATTTTCCAGTAAGGGGTGAGGCAGGGTTGTGATTGTGAAAGTAATGTAGTAATGTAGTGACATGACTAATTACTTTTATCCAGTAATAATTAGTTACATTATTACTTATTGATAAGTAAATAGTAACGTATTACTATTCCTGAGTAACTTGCCCAACACTGCTTATATAAAAATACGAGTTTTACCAGTTTAAAAAAAGTTGGCGACCCCTGTATATACTATGAATTGATAAACAAAGCAGACAAACCGACTAACATCAAGTTTACGGATTTAAAGTTAAAAGTGCAAAACCTTAACACTATAGTTCGATAAGAATGAATACATACATTTTAATATAGACACACACACATATACATTATATACATACATACATACATACATACATACATACATACATATATATATATACACACATATATATACTGACATCGTAGCCGTAGACACAATATATTATTTGGAAAATTAGACCCCTGTGATAAATAGCCTACGTGTATTTACCTGATCTGAACTGAATGCTGATATTTTTGCCGAACAGCGAACTCCCGTTCAGCAATTGTATGGCATATGGGACCGAATCCTCATGCTTGTACACGGCAAAGCCAAATGTTTTTTGTTTCCCCTCGTTGTCCTTTGGAATTTTTGTTTTAACAAGAGGTCCCGCCTGCAAGTCATTAGATAGAAAAAAGCAAGCAAGAGAGCAAGAAAACACAATTTCAGTAAAAGCAAAATCAATCTAAGCAAATCCATTAACGAGTCAAAGAACACCGTACCATTATATTAGGTGGCAAACATTTTTTAGCAGAGGAAATAGTGACAAGTCAACAACAGACCAAGCGCCAAAGCTAACACCATAAGCCACAGAGAGGTATTACGGAACAACACGCAACATGAGACATTAACTGCACCTGCAAAAACAGTTCAAACAAAAGCTCTTCTGTCACACGTTGGTCCAAATTTCTGATGAACAATGTACGATCAGCTTCCTCTTCTATACCCATCGTAATTTTAACACCCCTAGCACTCAAAAAAACGTAAAATAAGCCCTGTGAAATGTATACGGCCTTGCACTGCCGTAAAAACGTTCCTGCCGTTTTACGCAAGCTTTAGTCGTAAATGTCTTCTTCTTTGCTGTTTATTGGATGTTGGCAAAGCTTAGACGTGCATTACCGCCACCGAGTGGAGTATGGAACAGGGATACAGTTATATGAAAGATTTACATATATATATTTTTTTATTTTATAACTGAAAATGAAACGACATTGTGTTACAGTTTTGCCTTGCCTTTACCGATACGTATGTTTTTTTTTGTTTTGTTTTTGTAATTTGGTAATGTATGCTATTTCCTTCCATGAAGTAGAAGAGTATTCAGAAAAATTTGCCTATTTTCAAAGCAAAAGATAGCAACTGCAATAATAATAATAATAAAATAATATAACATTGGCCTATGACTACAATATGTGAGAACACTATCCAGTTAAGACGTAATTTGATCTATAATATCTTGTTTCAACATCAGAATCGTATTATCTTTTTTTATGTACAGTATCCTACTACAGTACATGACCAAAAGAACCAGATCACGGGTACATGCAGCCAAAATGGGGTTTCTCAGGAGGGTGTTGGGCGTCTTCCTTGGAGATAGGGTGAGAAGCTCAGCTATCCGTGAGGAACTCGGAGTAGAGCAGCTCCTCTTTTGCATCTAGTAAGGATGCCTCCTGGGCGCCTTTCTATGGGCTATGGATAAGTGGATGAAGATGGATGGATGGATGGATGGATGGATAGTGTATGCTACTATAACTCCTGATCACATTTTAACTACTTTAAATGTACCAGTAGGTGGCAGCATTGTTCCACACTGCAAAAATTCCCTATCCCACATAGGCTATACTGTATGTGCAAAAATATTTGTTAGGAGCTTAATATGCATAAAACAAGCACATTTGGCTGCCAGTGCAGTTAGTGAAATTCACTTGATGAGATTTTTTTTTTAAGCAAATGTCCACATAATTTGAAGTCACTACATAAGCCATTTATATTACATGTCCAACTAGATTTTAAATCTAAAAACAAGACTATCACACTGTGTTAGTATAGTTTTTGCAGTGCAATCATGTACAGTAGGCCTATCTGTCACTGGCTGATTACAGCGGTGTGGAGTGTAGACTATGTATTGTCATTTGTAGTTTTGTCAGTTACCAATGCCACATACTTTCAATATTTGGTTAATTATAAGTATGTTATTCATTGTAATCACATGATATAGAATAATTTAGAACACTTAGGCTTACATTGTTATAAGCAGTGGATTTGTTCATGTTGGCTTCTGAGATATAAGACACATGTCATTTGTCCTAGCCCTCTATGACATATAAGGTTTTGCTTCACACAAATAATAGACAATCACAACACATTCAAAGGCCTCTTGCAGTAGATCCAGAAACCCATGTAATGGTATAGCCTTAATGCATAATAATGTGCTCAAGGTGGCTATTAGTTGTTATGAATATACCACTGTATGACCGGCAGGGGGGCAGCATTGTATGTGTATGTGGTCCTTATACGGGACTAATAATAAATCATAAGGGAATTACTGATTTAAATTGATTTAAATGTCAGGACTTCAAACATTAAAATATTTTATCCACAGCTAGTAATCTGCACATATGGGCTCATCAATTACAAAACAATTGAGAAACCTTTGCGTAGGCTATCTTTGAAAATGAATGAGCATCTACCTAACACAAGCAATTCCTTGTCTGTTTGAACTCAGGCACAAATGGTTGGATGTAAGTAGCTTTAGTTGGAATGAAAATAATGACAAAAGGGGAGCAATGCTCGAAGGCAACATGGCAACTAGTGAGCATTCACAGGGATACGACCGGACAGCATCCTAGAAATAGGCCACTACCAGCCATGGCGTATTGCTCTAGTTTGGTCCCGGTAGCATCTTGAAGAGGTTTAGTGCTTACATGTGAATCTTCTGAAGCACACACCTTCCCCTTCATATTCACCAATATTCATATTTCATATGGAATCAAATAATATGGGATCATTAAATGCACATGAATGAAACTTTAATTAAACTATCTTTAATTAAACTATCTACTATGATGTCACAGAGAAGCTTCATGCTGAAGACCCCCAGAATCGTGTTTAATGGCCCGCTCCTTGCTTGCAAGATAGCTGCCGGCTTTGCTCCCTTACATCCACACTCTGCTTATAGGCTTAGCTCTGCCAATGCACTCACCCACTCATTCACCCACTCACTCACTCACCCACTCACTCACCCACTCACCCACTCACTCACTCACTCACTCACTCACTCACCCACTCACTCACCCACTCACTCACCCACTCACCAGTGCTGGTTTTCAGAAGGGAAATCCTAGCCATGATTCATGTAAGGAAGATAAGCATATTAATACCGTAGGGTCTCCAGTTAGCATAGACCAGGCAAAAGAGCTGCTTTACAAACATCAGTAGCCTATAATACACCTGTCAACTGCATCTTGTGCTTTGTTTAAATATGAAACAAAGGACTCGGAACAACACAAACTCTAGATGCACACGCACGGGATGTGACCCCATGTCAGCACCCTTCATAAGAAGCAACTGATTCATACGTTTAGAGAGTGAAGTTAGTTCTCTCACATTGCAACATGCTAGTTATGCATCAGCCGTGCCTGCTGCTGCTCACACAGTGTGTCTTGACTTAATTTACGCTTGTGTGTGCCGCTGGCCCCTCCCCATTGTTGTCTCTCATGCTCTTTCATGCACACACACACACACATGCACGCACACGCCCGCACGCACAAGTTAGAAAGAGAGAGAGATTGTCTTGCATCAGCCCCATAACACTAAGGTAAGTGTGACACAACAGCAGGGCATCTGCCACAGTCTATCCACCATCCCACGTCTTGAATCCACCCCACCCCCCCCACCCCCATCCTCCCTGCCCACGTTCAAGCAAAGTGTCAGCACAATACAAATGGCTGGCCAGTCCACCTCCTCCTGTTGAGGCGCAGAACGATGCCCTTTGCCAAAAGGTGCCATATGGACTGGGAATGGTCGGGGGAAGCAAGCATCTTGCAGGAATAATTAGGAGATGGAAAGCCGCAGTAGAAAGCTCATCACAACACGGATATCCAACCGCTGTGGAGACTCCACTCCCATCTCCTCTGCTCTCTGTCCTGTTGCTTTCTGAAGCCTGAAACATCCTCAGGAAAGATAATGAGTACTGTCAAAAGAGCATGCGTCTCATTTATCTTCTACCAAATGGACCCCATCCCCCACACATCCCACCTCACCTCTACACTCACACACAACAATACACACACAATGTTCAACAGTATGGTGTCCTGCATGTATGCAGTTTAGTAGAACATGCCCTGATAAATCAGCTCATAACCTCATTCAGAGGAATCTCTTTTTGAACATTCTGCTAATAGTCTGAGCAAGAATAATTAATTATGTTGCAAACTCCATTTGAAAGCCCACACATGTAGGTTTATCAAGAATAGTGTTTGGACCTGGCCCAGTGTCAAACTCTCACCTATGGTCATGAAGGGTGGGTCATGACCAAAAGAACTAAATCACGGGTACAAGCGGTTGAAATGGGTTTTCTTAGATGGCTGGCTGGCATCTCCCTTAGAGATAGGGTGAGAAGCTTAGCTATCTGTGAGGAACTTGGAGTAGAGCCGCTACTCCTTTGCGTCGAAATAATCCAGTTGAGGTGGTACGGGCATCTGGTAAGGATGCCCCCTGGGAGGTGTTCCAGGCACGTCCAGCTGGGAGAAGGCGTAAGGGAAGACCCATGAGTAGGTGGAGAGATTATATTTGCAATATAGAACTGGAACGCCTTGGGACCCCCAGTCAGAGTTTGCTAATTTGGCTCGGGAAAGGGAAGTTTGGGGTTCCTTGCTGGAGCTGCTGGCCCCGTGACCCGACTCCAGATAATTGAATGAAGATGGATGGATGGATGTTTTAGTACTGGCCCAGTTAAGTATAACATATTTAGCCAGTAAATACATTCACAATATTATGAGTGTTTGTTTGTTGTTTGAAGAGTGTAGTGAGATGCATTTGTGAAAACCAGAAACACCGCAATAGCAGTAAAGTAAATTAGATCTGAAAAACATCCAAAGTAGTATCTGTAGTAGGCACCTATAGGTGTATCCCAGGTGGAACTCATCAGCTGACGATCATCTGACTCTAGTCACTGGGCTTCTGTGATGAACACACCCAAACCAGATTAAAATTAAAATAAAATCCAAAATCCAATAGATAAATAAAAAAGTATGATTTGTACTGTAAATTTACATTTTGTTATTAGTTTATGTTTTGTTGTGGTCTATATCAAACAAATAAATATTATAAAAATAATAATTATAAAGCCATAAACATGTAAAAAAATATTTTATTAGCAAACAAAAAGTGTTTTGTTTTTATTTGGTATTATTCATTTTTTCCATCCATTCCAAGAAATAGTTCCCATCAATGTCAACAAGCTCATATCCTGTAATGTCAGTAGAGGTCATAATGGATTTAAGTTCGTGGAGTAGCAGTATCATCATACTAGCATATTTACACTGAGAAAACTCAAAATGACAGTCATATGAACCATGCAATGCAGGCACACTGTTAAGAGGGTGTTAAACTACCCCAGCCTTGGGCCCAAATTGCTCACCTCTGAAAAGTCAGTGATGCAATGAAATAGAATTACATTTAGCCATGTCATTTCACGGAGAAGCTATCTGTATTGCCAGGGTGTTTATGGAGTGCAGAAGAAGGTCAAAACTTCCTCAATCTTGTTGGTAATGCTTGGTGCGTAAATTAATTGCTAGAGGAAGGTTTACAGAATAATGTAATCGACTACTGAATTTATATTGACATTAAACCTGAGAGCTAACCTTCAAATATGCAGTAAGCTCTCTGGAGACTTTCAAGTTTTATTTCTTATTTTTCTTAACCTCAGCCACAGGCCTTTATCTTCCCTGTCAGGGTAAAGCACATTACTTCCACCACATGCAGAAATTGCTTTAGGCTGTGTGGATTTCCTACCACAAAATAGAAAATAGAAAAGTTCAAGGACAGTCAGTTGGCCAGATCCGGAAATATTGGACCATGTCAAGCTATTGAATGCTCAAGTTTGTATCTGTCATTGTCAAAGTGTTTTTTTTTCTTCAATATAAGTTTTTTTTTATTTAATAGAAAATGTAATGTATTCTAATCTAGCAACACTAAATAGATTTTTGAAATCATAGAATAAAAAAACTACTTTAAAATAAACAGACAATGTTTTTGTGGCAATGGTAGGGTATGAGATTAGCCAGAAAACATCTAAGAAAATGTAACTCTTTCCAGATTGAATAAATGAAACAAACAATGAAGCGTCAAGAAGTCAGGATTATTATTATTATTATTATTATTATTATTATTATTATTATTATTATTATTATTAAAAAGTCAGCAAGCACCATGACCTGTGGCCAACAAAACCAGGTGAAGACTAATTTCACAGAGGCACATGTAAATATATAAGCTGTTCATATACATGTATGTTGGAATACACACCAATCAGTAATGGAATTATTCTGAAGGAACAAATACATGTGAATTTATACTAGTGGTAATTGCCGTAATGACAGTGATACAGTAATGACAGTGATACTCTGAAAACCCATTACTACTGGAAGCTAAACTAATTCCCTCAAGTAAAAAATAATGTTTTTTTCTGTGTTGCTTACATTCAGATTGTGTTTCACTTATTTTCTACTTATTGTAGGAGGAATACTTTTGATATTATGTCTTGTGCTCTTTTGATTTTGAAGGGCCAATGTGATGCATATAGCAATAATGGGCTGCCCTATCAGATCAAATGAGAGAAGCAGGAATCCTCCAAAAATAACTTCTTTCAACACCCATTCCAGATGGTCCATGTTCTATCCATACATAATATTCCATCAATCTTTCAAACATTTATTGAAAGGATGTCCACATAAACTAGTCTGATAGTGGTGGGAGTACTATGAAATATTAATTTTATATTCTATAGCTTGTATTGCTTGATGTGAGAGGCAAGACTTCTCCCTCCAGCAACACAAAGAGTGGTTCATTACCAATACTGATGGAACACTGAACCGCATGTATTGATGTCCCTAAATCCAATACTTGCACATAATACACTGGGGGAGCATTTTATGGAAAATACATTATAATATGAGTGACAGGAAAGCCTACATGAGACTGAATCTAGCTTGTTTGTTCCTGGACAGTAGTTTTGATAATTTGCCTAATTCATCTCACATACATATCTTTTATTTTTCACGTTATGGACTTTCAGTTTTACAGTAGACTGCCTATATATAGGACGAAAAGTATTGCATTTAAAGTCTTGACTCATACAATCCACTGCACGTACAAATTAGTATTGAAAACACAATAACAGCAAGAGTTTTCGTGTCCTTGCACAGAATTCACATACTGTATGTATTGCAAATGTTGGATGCACATAGAAGGAAGTCACACTGTGGCCATGCTGAAGTTATAGAAAGCAACCACATTTGCCTATATTCCATACTCAACGTGACAGCATTGGACCGAACGCTTCACCAAGGTTATATAGGCTTCTCTCTGATGATTTGTATTTAACATTGGGAAGTCAGGAAGTAAATAAATGTTGCACATCAATCTGATGCTGCATTGTAATTATAGCAGTGGATATGGATGGACATTGGTATGATGCTGGCATTCCATGAATCACATTGTGTATGGTGTAGTATACTGTAGCATGTGGTTTCATAAGGCTCACACACGCTATTTTAACTTTACTACACCCGAAGCTGTCAACTTGTAAAAAAAGAGATCATGCAAGCATGCCATGATAGTGCTGGAAGAGAGAAGTTTTATGGTTTATATGCATACTGTATGTTATAAACAGCATACAATTGACGTGTGGGGTATGACAATATAATGTGAGTATATGAAATCAAAGCATAAAGAATGAGTTATGCACATGCTTGTCAATTGTGTGGGCTTGTGCCATGTGTCAAATGGCATGACAGGAAAAAAGCAGCTGCTCTCTACACTACAGCCAAGCCATAGGGTATTTGCATTATTTTATATTTATATTGCTATTGTTTTAATTAAGGGATCTATCTTCTACTACACACATGTTTCCTTTGCAAACAAAGGCTATAATGTTTCCAAATTTTAATTATATTATATTATGATGTGGGCAAGATATGCATCAAAAACCACTAGATGAATCTGAGCGACGTTAATGCCAAATGCATGTACTGCAATAGTATATGAGTGCGGACAAAATAATGTGATCAAATCAAAGCAATCAAAATGCAGCATCATTATAATTGTGGCCTTCTCAGATCATAATGATTTTTTACTGCACTATTAGTTTTGCACTATTCTAAGTGAGCATTTAATATTTCTAATGTTTTCAGTTTGAGTTAAAGGTGCTTTGTGTCTAAAAGTACCATATTCTCCAGACCATTAGGGGTCAGCATTTCACCAGAATATTGTGGTGCCATTAGATCACCGTCAGGTTTGCTCCTATCACAAATTTCCCAGTCAATCCGCTTACATGTGCTCACACACAGTCTAATATTACAGTCATAATGTAAAAAAAGAGGCCAAAAGGCTTCAAAAGGGATTTAGCCTATTTAAAACATCAAGGCAAGAATAGCACATTTCAACTAAACTGCTAAAACACTGAGAAACACTATTGAACACACTATTTTATAATATTCCCGTGCCACAGTCAGCCAAACATTATCAATGCCATATGGAACGGTATGGTATAGGCTATGGTTTGCCGGCAACTGTAATGTGTCAGAGGCAGTGCCATATGCAAGATGACAAGAAACATAATCATACACTGGCAAGAAGAACAGCTTTGAATTGTCCAACAAGGTTTACTCACCAGTCCATTAGAAACCGTAGTCATCATCAGGCGTAATCATAGGCAGACTTTGCCATTAGGCCCCCAGGGGGTTGCCTGCGGGCCCCAGCTGCCAAGGATCCCCATGAAATACCTTATAGAAAATATTAAATTATACCTTATAGAAAATATTAAATTATCAAAAATAACCATAATAATAAAATACAATCGATTGTAATGCATTATCCCCCATAAGTATCAATAAAAATGCCAACATGGTGTTTATTATGTCTTTGTCAAAGCAGCCCTCCCCTACTCCATAATAATGTGGACTATTCCATGTCAGCAGTGCTGCCACTTCCAGTGCACCGGCCCACTGCGCAGTGCGCAGCTAACAGCTAGCAATGCAAGTCATGTCAGTTTCAGAGAGTCGCAGTGAGTGAGTGAAATAAAGTTAGCAAAAAGAAACGCAATTAACAGAGCAGGGCAAAAAGATAAAAAAGTGAAGGGAGAGGTGTTTCTGTTTTGATTGAATTCAAATGTCAACAAGCTTTCTCCAGAATTACTTACAATATCTTTAAATAAATTATATGAAAAAGAAAACAATTACAATAACAAACAAATAGGAACTTCTGTAAACAATAACCAACTAACCAACTACGCTGTGCACCTTGATTGGCGTTAACTGTCGATCAGCCAATCAATCTAAATACAGCCAGATATGCCCAATAATATTTGCACAGATGCGGCACAGATGCAGCTGGGTGAGACAAGTGAAGAGGGCCTCATACTAGTCTTCGCCTGGGGCCCCCAAATCACTAAATCCACCTCTGGGCGTAATCTATTTGCATTTGCTACGGTACTCATTCTGATTAATCTGGTGGAAATCAACCCTCCAGTGCAGTGGTGCATGCCGGGGCATATCGATCAGACTGTAACTATGTCTTGTATGAACAAACTAATACAATTTCACTAGAACAATGTTGGTGTAAATACTGTAACATATTCAATTAAAATAAAATTATTTACAGCCTATCATGCCTTGAGCATACATACATACAGTACTCCTATAGGCTTAGATGGACTTCACTTCCTTAT
Organism: Forbesichthys agassizii; assembly: GCA_026546735.1. Lineage (NCBI taxonomy): Eukaryota > Metazoa > Chordata > Actinopteri > Percopsiformes > Amblyopsidae > Forbesichthys > Forbesichthys agassizii. The sequence goes on along the minus strand of JAODLL010008868.1, from coordinate 13,329 downwards.
GCAATTCGCACTTATTTACAAATACTTTTCTTTGAAGTGATTCTGTAAGGTAGTGCTGTCTGTACAAGGTTAAGAAGCTGTCCGGGCCAGAAAGATCTGTTAATTTCAGAAAATATCTCTACAACACAGTACATATCATCAAAACTGATACTTCTTATACCTCTCTTGATACTTTGAGTTGCTTTTTTAATATATGAAACTAAACATATTACACGTAGCACCTTTAAAGAATATATAAAAAATAAATTTTGCAGTTAAATTTTCCGAAGGTGATTGCCATTGATATTGTTTCTCCTCTAGGAGTAAACATAATGACTTTAATGTTCCTAACACACAACCTTGTACAGGGAGAGTTTTTCTTGTTACATTAATTTAATCCTTCAGATCTGTCTAACGAGGGCTTATCTTGAATATGCCCAGAGGTGTGCTTGTTTGTATTGTTCTGTATGGTAATGTTAATTTCGTTTTTCATACCATCTGCATTAATGTCTTACCCTACGGATTTATTTTTGTAATTAGCTTTCAGGGTACCTGCAGGCATTACATTTCCACTCAATAGTGAGGGTCTGTTTGTTGCTAAACTATGTACAGTACTCTATACTCAACTGTCAATTGTCCATCTGTTTAATTTGAAACAGTAAATGAAGTTCACCCAATCACCTAACATTTATAAATAACTCACTGTTATTGATTCTAAATGGACACCTCTTAATATTGTATTTACACCGCATCTGTGGTTTTGCGACTTCATTTTGTGGCTTTTGTGCATTTATTTCCTGTCATTAGTTCTTGGCATAATCAATAGCCTGTTGTTTACCAATTCCAGTCACCTTCTGTGCGACACTTTAATTACTCTGAAACGCTTTACCTACAGCTTTATTAGCATATGTTAATTATGAGAGGCAGGGGGTTCCGTACAACTCACAGAAGAGATGGCAACCATAGACAGTTGTTCCATGCTAAACCACAGATTTCACAATGCATAAACATGCACCTGCAGAGTTTCCTTTGATATACAGTGGTGGTTTGGTGGTAGTGGTTTATACTTTGTTTTATACACACTTTTTTATAATTGGTTTTATATATATATATAGTAGTTTAAATTAATGGATCCAGATGGATGGTCGGAATTACAACGTGCACTGTATATGCTCAAGTCTATACAGTTTAGAATGTTTGGCATTTTTATGACAACGGCAGGCGTAGTTTGACTGCATGGTTCAGCGTAGTGAGAATCTCTGCTCCAGGTGCAGTAATAAATCAGCCAAAAGACTCATGAACAGAGGCAGCGAAGTAAAGAAAACATGTGCATCAGCTATATTTTATTCATCCGCTAATGGAATTTCTGGACATTTTTGTTGACTTATGAGGTCAATGTATGATAGTACTATTTTTCAAGTTTTCAGTGTAAACATTCTAAGCCAGAAGGATCAATTTATAGTTGGCAGATTGAGAAATTGGGGAATGGATAAATCAGAGGATGCTAATGTGTGTCTTTATTGATAAAACCGACGTAATATACAAACAGACATCTGGATATTATTCTGGAAATGTAACATGTATGATGTATTTGTCAGTAGGGACGTCAAGCTATAGTTGCATTCACAAACATTCTTAATTTAAAGATAATATCTTATAAGCCCAATACTACATCTTAAGTCACTTTAAAGTATATACAGTATATTGTTTGCCACTAGATGTTGCACTAATCACCAGCATCTCATTCCAAACGTTGCGGGCCACAACCCCCCCACCCCCCCCCCCCCCCACACACACACACACACACACACAAACACACACACACACACACACACACACACACACACACATGCACACGTAGGACCGGCTATGAAAAGAAAAGGACAAACAATCTGAGGGTGCAATACACAGTAAGCATTTCAATATCACTACACTATATCTTAACAAAATAGTTATGTGTTATTATAATGTTTGAAGTATTGCATATAGAACCAATGCATATGTTAATATAACAGTGTATATTTGCCAATTAATTATTAGTGGGTTTAGCACAGAGTTCAATATTCTAGGGTTGAACAGTCTATTTTGCTCACCATGATGATGGCATCCAAAAATGGAAAACTTGATTGACATACAGTAGCCCTATATGGAGAATAGCAGTGTGGCTCTGCTCTGGGCTCTGTCTACGTTAAGCCTGGAGCTATGCACAGTCACAGCGTCAGTGGGTGCAGCAGCAGTTGAACATTGGCAGAATGTCCCCTGTCCATTTCATTTGCATTGGCATGCTCGGGCGAAGATAGACAGAAAGTTGTTTTCCATTATTCATACCTCTTCTAACAATTAATACGGTAGCTGAACTATAGCACTGTTATCATCACTCTATGAACTGAGCTCGCCTTCCCAAATCCAAACATAAAAATGTTAATGAGAGGAAACTGGTATTGTAACACATGGGAATTTTCTGCCCAGTGGCTTAGAAAAATAGAGTTTGTCGAATGCATGAATCACATCTGTTGAGAAATACATAATTTGGTGGTATACTTTTTTTTCCTTTAGCAAATATGTTATATATTATGGTTGAAGAAATGCTATGAATGTCTTATATTTTCCACATTATGGCTACATCACTGTTTGAAGACGTGTTTTTCCTACAGCGTTACGCTAATGGCAGCTATACAGTATGCCTGCTTTCTTTAAAGATGATTTCCACCCATGTGCCAGCATGAGCCATTTATTCAATTTGAGAACTGAGATGAATACACCAGCAACCAAGAACACAGGGGCAGTAGAGAGGTCAGTAATGAGAAGGTCAGCAATGTCCATAAAGACGTGTGACACACACACACACGCGTGCACACACACACACACACATACGCACACGCACAAAAACGTGCTTTCTCACCTAGTACAGAGCTTGACAGCCTACATATGGATAGCAATGGTACATTTTATCAGTGAGTAGCAATCATTGCATTTCCATGTTGTTCCACGAGTGCAAATGAACAAACATTAATTTAGGGAAACACAGAGTGCAACAATTTCCCTTAGCGAGATGCAATTGTCATTCAAACTACAGTAATTGTGGTGATGGTTATCAGCAGGGGATTATGGGTGTGAGTGAGACCTGCTTGTGACAATCCATGTTGTTGAGAAACATGCAACAGAGACAGTTATGATAAGTCTGAAGCTCTATTACATAGCTTCACCGTCACACAGAGGACAAAGTTAATCAGTCTTGATGACAGTTTTTTTCCTTTATCTGTGTATGAATGTGTGTGTACGTGTGCGTGTGACTGAGTGAATGTGACTGGGGGAATGTGAGGCTATACTATAAAGAGCTTTGAGTGGCCAGAAGGTTGTAAAAGCGCTATATAAATGCAGTCCATTTCCATTTTCTGTAATTAATGGCTGAGCTTGAGATGGATGCAGCTATTTAAAACTGTAAATTACTAAATGTTTTTTTGGGGACTGTATTTATTTTCTTTGGCCCACAGATCTGCAGATATTCACCAACATCGTGACACACACTCCCTTTGCTTCACCTGTTACAGAATGTTTTTCATTTCGTTGCACTGGCATATTTGGAAAGCAATTTGGTAGTAGCGCAGGTTGGTTTTTGCGTTTGTGTGCGGTAGAGATTGTTAAAGGCTCATACTTCAAAACATACACAAAGATATGTGTATATTACACAACTCAGCGGAAGCACAGCTCATAGCTTACGGAGGAACAACACGAAACTATAAACCTTAATCAAAAGACGGTATTTAAACCTCAAGTGCAGTGCATGAGTGATCGGTCGTTAGTTGGGTAGATGGCTGCAGGCCGGTGGTTAATAAACCAGTCAGGACAGTTTATGGATGAGAAATGATTTTTGTGAAAGGTAAAATGAGGCTCATCTAAACATATTTCTGAAGTTCTATTTAATTAATTGTATGTTTGAATCTGAATAATTAAATGTAAGCACAACCTTCCAAACCTATGAAACAAATGCCTTAACTAAAAATAAGAGGTAACCTGTGATGTGGACAGTTTAGCCTCTCTCCCAAGCCCCCCACTTTTCCACCACCCCTCCCCCACGCAGGTCCCTTGAGCCACCATTTGTGAATTCATCTCTGCCCTCATGGCTTTGCTCAGCTGTCACGTTGCATCCGGCATGCACAGACAGTCAACGTTAACAGTGTTAGAGCTTTTCATATTCCATTCACTCGTCTGCAGCAAGCACCGACACACATTGTTACCCACAGACACTTACCAGTGGCCCTTTGGCTGCCTTCTCACCCACCCTCAATGTTGGTGGAGAAGGCTCCAACACAATATGCTGCTTACATCAAATAACAGACACACTAGATCTCTGGCAAGGGGGGCAATGTACGTATTATATGAGGAGGTCTGCTTTTGGTCAATCAGCTTTTTCAGTGCGAGCAACTCACACATGGAATAGTTCACCTAATGAGAATGTGAAACATACTGTTCTTCTAACCTTAATTTGAAAGCATGGCTAACAGACAATCAAGTGTGTAACCATTTTATATGATCGTATACATGAATTAGATACATGTACAGTAGTGTACCATCAGTAGTTTGTAATGTAAGTGTGTATAGTGTACAGTACATGTATGTGTGTATTCAAGTACAGATTGTGTCGAGTGTAGGTTTTTACATATTTATACTATCTCTAGTATTAGTGAGTGATTTTTTGCTTGATTTTACACGATTTAATGCGTATTTTGTGTATTTGGCTTTACACCTGCCCAGGGACTACAGTTGAAAATGAACCTGTATGGCTAAACGTGCACATTTACAGAAATGATTAATTAATGTGTACTGTCCTGCTAACTTAAACTGAAGAAAGAAAGAAAGAAAGAAAGAAAGAAAGAAAGAAAGAAAGAAAGAAAGAAAGAAAGAAAGGTGTAATACTTTCAATTATATAGACAAACACAAGTGTGTGGATACAGAACAACTTTCTCTAAAGTGAAAGAAATAATAGTGACTGGACAAGGGAGGATAGTTGGGCCAGGGAGAGGAAGAGGAGCAGGGAGAGGAAGAGGGGCAGGGAGAGGAGTGGTTGGCTAGAACAAGGGAAAGGAGATAGTGTGAGAGGAGTAAGCCTGCTTGGTGGCGTTCCAAGGAGAGCAGACAGTCTTGCTTAAAAATGCATACACCTGCATTTGTTTTACAGTATTAACTGTAACTAATGTGTAGGAAGGGTTAGTTATTTTCGAGAATGCTTGCTAATTTAGAATTTATATCAAAACAATATTAATCCACAGCACCGCCCCACACGTTAAGATGATTTGTGAAGCAACGCACACTGTAGTGATACGGCTTTGTTGTTGTGAGTGGTGTTTGCCATCGATGTTTATGTTCCTCTATACAGAATCAGGACTGCGTAGTACCAGATTATTTTTCCAGCACGCACAGAAAACAGTAACGTAATGCAAAGATATATTTGGTGAATTTGACAAAAAGCCCTAGCCCTAGCTAGGCTACGGGGAAATATGATCAGGGCCGGCCTGTCCATTAGGCAAAATTAGGCAGCCGCCCAGTGCGGCATTGCTAAATGTGTAACCACTACGGTATTTGTAAATTTGAACACGTTACATTTTAGAAACATCCGACATTGAATTTGAACGTGCCAAACATGTCCGCAGAACATCACCAGACTAGATATATCTAATCTATGCTTGCTCACTTCTTTAATCTGATTTAAAGGAGTTACAAAATTTGGTTGGGCAGTGTATGCACATTTTATTAACTGTTCATGTCAGGCTAGCGATATTCAACTCTTGGCAGCTCTGGGCTTGAGCAAATGGTGTTTGGTTAGTAATGTGGCTGAGTCAGTACGTTTAAATGTGCATTATTAGAAACCATGCAGAAGAGATTTTGAATGGGCTTTTCTTATCTCTGCAACTTCACTGTCACTTTGCAGCTGGCTTGAGCACCAGCAGTTATTCTGTTATGAGACATCCAGTAACTAATAAGTCATTCAACCATTTAGAGGAGATAACATGCCTTCAGGAAAGATACACACTTTAAAACTAACTTTGGCCTGTATCACATCAATGGACCTTTATCCTAGAGGAATCAGGTGAACACGGACATGTAGCTCATAATGTTCATTCTGTGTATATTCATTTTGTTCTACCAAAGCACTGTATTTTAGGATTAAAGGACAGCAACAAATATATTGTCATTTCTGGAACACTTGTATACAATACATAAAAGGCAAATTAGTAAAGTATTATTATTATTATTATTATTAATAATAATAATAAGATTTGTATTATTGATATTATTATTTTAATTTCAATTAATGTACCTGTAATGTTATGCTGCACCTGTTTTCCCTGTTATGACACCTCTGTTAAAAGGGCCCATCCATTCCTCTGTCAACCTCAGCATGTCAGCCATATTCACTGACTTCATGACATCATACCAGTCCAATCATTTGAAAGTAGTATATTGTACAGTAGGATGACAATCTTGAGTACAGTAATACAGTGGGTCTTTGACATTGGTGACTAGTTGAATATATTTCAGATATGAATGACAACTGCAGCAACTAAAAGCTCTAGGGTCCCTAGAAAATGATACATGGTAAAAGTGAACAATGTCAGCCTACACAGCCTTTTTCTCTCTAAAATGTACAGTACTGTCCATGTATTCTGCATGTTGACATGCTTTCATTATTTAAAAGATAGGCATGTAGAGGCTACAGTTTGGCGTTTGAGAAGTAACTGGCCCGACATGATGAACCACTGAACCATTGTCTGAGTTGCAATGTATTGTGCTGATATTCATTTTTACTGACATTCTCTTCCCAAAATCCCCTCACTGCCCGACCTCCTGCACTGATTTTTCTAGCATGTCAAAGGGAAGTCTTTCTCCCTCCATCTCAGAAAGCCATCCTTCCAGAAAGAGAAGACGCATGATTTTATTTGTGTTGAAAGTACAATACACCCACCCCATTTTCAGTTGAACAATGAGCAAAACCTTGGATGTATGTGGGGGGGTGGGAACAGCACCAGACAGCATCACTCCACTTCAGTGAGCGACTCAAACTTGTTATTGAATGGTGAAAAGCTGACAAATAAAAAGGGAGATGAAAACATAGTGTGTCAGCTCTTCAATTTCACGCAACAGTGGCTTGCATCATCGCGGCCAGTCCCCATAATAAAAAGCCTTGTGGTTTGAATAGTGATTACCTCTTGGCCTCCTTATTCCCCCACTTGCTTCTGATGGAATCATCTCCACCAATACTGGGCTGGCGATCTCCTCTAGGCTGGCAGGGGAGGAAAGTCCAGGATGTATATATGTATGTGTGTGTGTGTGTGTGTGCCTGAGTGCGTGCGTGCGTGTGTATGTAGATGAACACCTGGACAAATGCGTACTGGTGTGTGTGGAATGTGTGTGTGTGTGTGTGTGTGTGTGTGTGTGTGTGTGTGTGTGTGTGCGTGTGTGTGTGTGTGTGTATATGAACACCTGGACAAAGGTGTACTGGTGTGTGAATATAGGTGTGTGTGTGTGTGTTAACATGGTTTCAGTGGGGTTTTTATGTGCAGGTCACTTGTATCACGCTTGAGAACAGGAGACAGTAGCAGGTGTCTCCTTCCGGCATCTTCCATATCGACCGGGGCAGCTGTCACATGACCAGTCCTCTGGGCATGAAGAGAGGAGGTGAAAAGACAAGGACGCCTCTCAAACGAGCAGGCAGGTTGAAATGTGATCGATACACTGTCGCACAGTAAACATCCCCTGCACGGGCGGGCGCACATCTGTGCACACGCACGCACTGAGCAAACTATCTCCACATTGTGATTAGCCTAACTTATTTACATGTCCACTTACGCCATCAAGAGAAATGTCTAGCATCAGCATTGCGCCGCAGGGCTGTGTTCACCGTTAAGCTTTTGATTGCATTATGGGACATAAGCACGATGGATGCAAGCAGAGAATATGTTGATGCTGCAAGAGCGCACGGTGGCGCCCGACAGATAAATCAATCTGTTCGCAGAGCTTTTGGATCATTAAAAAAAAACAACGTTTTAAGGAATTTGTTGATTTTCTTACACAACACTGATAGTAAAGTGTAAATAAAGTGCACTGATATATATTGATATATTTCATTACATTAGTCTGTTACAGTCAAAACTGTAAAAAAGATGGGTTTAGTGTGTGCATGCGTGTGAAAAAAACACACAGCAAGCATGAAAGGAAGAGCAACGTTGTGTCTTGCATGGGTCACAGTATGTGGTAACATTAATGTTGTTTTATAGCTGGCCCTCTGGCCTATGTTGTCACACACAGCATGCTCTCATACACAGAGAAGGAAAAGTTTGCCAAGGCCATATGTGTGCAGTACCAATCCCTAATCTAAAGTGCTTAACATCCAGGACTGTCTGTGCTCATGGTCGGGGCCTGTGTCTAACTGAGTTAACTTAGTGATTGGTGAGTGCAAGTGATTAAACGTGATGCAGGGAGGGTCTTGCAACATACATTGCAGTACAGTACATGTACAGCAAAGCAATCTTCCCAGGGTGAAAACTATTACTAAAGAAACTAAGGAAATATGCATCGAATCACACAGTAAAAACAGCTGTCCCTGTGAATATCATGATGTGTTGAATATCAAACTAAATCTTTAGATACCGTAGGACCGCACCCCGAGACAATAATGCATTTAAAAATACCCAATTCTCAAAAAGCAACCCCAAAGCAAAGTCATTAACTCGATAGAGAGTAATTTGCTATTATAATATGACATATGTCCTTTGCAATAGGCATGGCTGCCCGGCATTACAGTGTACCATTGCAAATGTTGTGAATGTGGTCCCTGGGGGTCTTGTAAACAATGACTACGACTGAGGACTCTCGCGTCCTGTTCTTGGCATTTGCATTTCTGTTCCATACGACCGAACAACGGGATCACTTCTGATTAAATCAGATGAATGCCTGATGGTCCGCTGTTATCTCCCTGATACTAGCTCTGTCACATCCACTCAGCGTTGCTATTTAATTCACTCCGGATCTCGACATCTTCCAAGCAGATGGTGCTCCCACAAACCAAAAAAATCTGATGGATTTTTGTCATCTGATGAGTGATTTTGCACTAGTTTCCCAATTGAGATCAGAAATCATTCGGAAGCACCATTTCTCATGGTATGCCCCTTCCCCTCTCCTTCTCATCTTCCAGTCAGAGGAAAACGACGAGTCAATGTCCTGGATCCCAGTAATAGATACATTTACAGTAATGATTGACAGCTGCATTCTAGGCCATCCCAGCAAGGCAATCTGAAGGAGCTGATCCCATTTTGGTGGTATAATGGAAACTGGTTTCCTGTATGTCCTTCCTCCAATGGGTAGATGCATACGCACAAGCAATCCTACACACACAAACATACATATGTGTGTGTGTGTGTGTGTGTGTGTGTGTACACACACACACACACACACATAATGAATTTTTCAAATTTGTTTTGTGAGATTGTGCGTAATTGTCTCGACCACCAGAATGGCAGAGTTGAAGAGACGGACCATCAAAACAGTGTTATGGCTTAAGGGAAATGCTGTGGCCATTAATAATGCACAGACAAACATGGGAAGACAGCTTGTCAGCTACCAGATTTGAAGTTGCAGGATGCACTGTGCTGTAGGGGAGGGCAGACACTCGCTTCTTCAATCTTGTTTACCATTTTCGCCCACCACTGTCCTTCTCCATCTTCTCCATCTTCTCCATCTACTCCATCTACTCCATCTTCTCCATTGAACCAATCTTCTCCATCTTCTCCATCTTCTCCATCTACTCCATCTTCTCCATCTTCTTCATCCTTCCACAACCTCCTCCATCCTTCCCCTCCTTGCCCGTCGGCCACTTGACCCATCCATTCTTCAGGTTTCCCTGAATGGAGATGGTGGCAGACATGTGTCATCGGCATATGTTAGCACATCTTCACTGTGGGAAACCTGCCCATTAGGAGCAGCACCTTTCATATTGGATCTGCCATGAGGCCATGATGCCCTCGCACCTCTTTTGACACCCCCCCCCCTAACGACCAAAAGTCCCAGTCCTGTTAGGTGCCCATAAGTACAGGATACCTCGTCCTAAACACACACATCAGATGCTCCCTCTCACAGACTTTCGGACGCACAGCACAACAGGCGAAACTCTTAGCGGCTCCATGTGTCTGTCTGCGCTAGGCAGCACATAGGGCTAACACAAGGTAAATAACTGGGTGCTTTGTGAGAGGTGTCTGAAGGAAATAATCTGCAGGGATACTGACAGAGAGAGCAAACACATTCTGCAAGAGATTAACCTCCTCAACTTGACTTCCCAGACTCTCTTTCCTCACATGAAACCATTCCATATGGCCTCTTTCGATTCTTAGTGGAGAGGCAGTGGTGTGAGACACATGTAATGTGCAATCCACTTTTGTGCTCATTTCTCCGGAACACTTTTTTGCCCCTTGGTGATTACTGAGATAAGAGGCATTCCAGGTGGTATACAGCCTAGCTCCATTTAATAAATAATTATCTGTGATGGGGGTTGTTCACAAGTACTTCTGAACAATCAGCAAGGGCTTTCTCACTTCTGTGTCTGACACCAGGAATCACAGTTTTTGAGTGGAACAAATGGCTATAGAGCACTGGCAATGTGATATTTCACTGTCCAGTGAAAACTATCTGTGGGGGGATCTTCCACATTGCCCCGCTGATGATCTCCATTTAGTCAGAGGTGCATAACGTAATCACACAAGTGATCGCCCGTGTGGCCGCCATGCTACTTCAATCAATACCCACATTTGTTAGTCGGAGTGGGACTGTTCTGTTTAGGTTTCCCCTTGTTTTGGCCACATCATCACAATACAGGCCTAATCAAACCTCTGTACAGTATGTAAGCAAAACTGCCTCGCCTTTACATTTAGGAGTGAATTGAACGTTTTGAACAACACCTTGCCTCGAAAACAGTCAAAACATTCTTGAACTACTGTACTTTGAAAGACGATTGCTCCATTTAAAATGTGGTGGACTGTTGGTGTTTTATATAAGTTGTCTATTTGTGAGTATATGTCATCATTATTTATTTAGTACCAGTACCAAATGTCGCTTTGTCGTTTTAGATGTCTTCCTGCTCCAACACGCTTGATTCAAATGAATGGGTGGTTATTAGGCTCCTGCAGAGATTAATAACGACCCATTCATGTGAATCAGGTTTGTTGGAGCAGGAAAACATCTAAAACATGCAGGACAGTGGGTCCCCAGGACCAGGATTGGGAAAGAGTTAAAGATAGAATGAAGGAATATTAGAAATACATATCATTTCAATTAAAGACCTGCTTCTGGAGATACTACGGCAGAAATAGATACTGAAAAGCAATATTGTATCTCCTTCAGCAAACAGAAGATCCTATGCATGTCAATATGACTCATCAGATTTCATGATTCATAAAAGGCAACATTAAAATATATTTCAGAGGCCTTGCTATGGGGCTCCAATCATCACTGGGATCTTAGCCAACAAATGCATGTTCGCTTAACTTACAAACCCATGTGACATTTTTTCAAAAACATCGCCCTTCAGGTTTTACAGACTTTTCTTTATACTTAAGAGAATGCAATAAAATCCCTTATAGTTTGAAGAAACCATTTTCCTGTTTGTGAATGCCAGTTAGGTAGGACTGTTGAAACGAACCATTGCCAGAACAACAACATTTGCGTAGGTGTTTTTCTGGCACCTGTTGTGCTCTTGGCCTAAGTTCAGTTCCCCGGATATGTGTCTTCCTGGCCTCAGCAGACACATGTACTCTCATTCATACTGTGTATTTATCTATACTTTTATAGGTTTATTGGTCTATGAATTGCCCACTTGGTAATTACTGCATGTCGTTCTAGGTGACTTAATGTATATGTCGTTATGTTTGTTGTGCACAGGGCTCAGCTGTAAAAGAGACATTGGTCTCAGACTGACACTGTTTAAATAAAGGAAGAAAAAAGGTGAACACCTCTTTCCCAGATGAGGTAATACCACTCATTTTTGAAATGTGGTCAATGTATACTATTTGATGTTTCCTGCTAACTGTGATTTATAAACATGATTTTCATTTTGCTGTTGCTGTTGACACCCCTGCCCCAGATTCCCCAAACAGCATTATTTGTCCAAGGATAGAAAAGTTCTCATTAGAGGTGAAACAGCACCGACTGTAAGCATCAGAATGAGCAGTTATGCTGAAGATCTCCAGAGCTTACTTGTCCCTGTTTACACAGTGTAACCGTCACCAGAGTGTAAGCAGACGATTTCCTATCCTCCATTTGGAACTTGGAGTTTTGGTTTCTGTCACATTCCCTGTCAGGCAAACAGGACCTAGTGTCACAAGAAGTGAGCGAACCCTGTGGTGTGTACAAATAAAACACATAGCTGTCTCTTATTCCTCTCAGCCTCTCAGTCCATCCCTTCAGATAGAGGGGGAGATCAACGATCAGGGGATGACAGAGTGAGAGTATGTGTGACGAGGAGAGTGAAACGGGGTAAAGAGAGGTTCACAGATTGCTATTGTTACAGCATGACTCCAGAACTATCATTTTCCTGGGGCTATATAGTACTGTCTATACTGTACCTACAAAAAGCAGGACATACCCTTTTATTATGATGACGGTTTTCATGAAGGGCTTTGGCAAAATAGAATACTCTGCAGGTTCCTGTCAGGATGCCTCACTAGTAGATGTCCAGGGGTTTACACATTCCCAGGGGGAAGCAACACACCCCTCCATAGAAATGTTATTTTTTTCTACACTATAAATGGTATCTTTTGACAAGATGTTGTGTAAGCACAGTAGATACTACGTACTGTATTATTTAACATTTATATGTTAACTGCCCTTTCCCTTGTGCAACAGTACATTTCTCAAACAACTGCACTGCCAACTGGCTACTGGCATATTGATATAATGTTGAATAATACTGCAATGGCAGAATGAAAGAAATACATTTGGTTAATATTCTTTAACACTAGGAACACTTTACACTGTTTCTGTGCTATCCCATATATTAACCTTTTGTTTTGCTCAATTGAATTTGGAAATGATTGTCCTATGAGAGGAAACCCGGGAGATACATTTTCGACCAGGCTGAAGTAATTGTGTATTGATGGAAATTTAGCAGTTGCTCTTTGAGGTGTGTGTGTTGTGAGTGAATGTTGTGGTTAAAATTGCATTTGAATGCACATCTGAGTGCAAGCATGTACACATAATTTATTTGTGCTCTCCCTCTCCCTCTCTCTCTCTTTCTCTCTCTCTCTCTCTCTCTCTCTCTCTCTCTCTCACACACACACACACACACACACACACACACACACA
>JAODLL010008849.1:20000-30979 GCA_026546735.1 Forbesichthys agassizii | reverse complement strand
AGTTTGGGGTCCCTTGCTGAAGCTGCTGCCCCCGCGACCCGACTCTGGATAAGCGGAAGAAGATGGATGGATGGATAGATAATCGATGCATTTATGGACTAGTAACTAGTAGTTATATATCTGTATATATCTATTCAATTTGCCCACCTAGCACTTCCTGTTTTGCGTCTCCATGAACCATGTGACCTTTGAAAATGTTCTGTAGGCGTGATTCTCTTTCCATGGCCCTGAGTAGGTTATAACATGAAAACATTTGACGGAGTTTGTCTGATCACAACTGTTATTGGAGGTCAGACAAAAAGGGCGGGACTTGATATCAGTCAATTGGGGTTATATTATGGGTCTCATGATGTGCTGTTTAGACCGGATTACCTACTACAGTACTACAGAGTAATACTGCAATAATAAGATTTATCAGACACAGCTTCAGAAAACATTCTCCTCATACTCTCACACATTAATAATGATATTTAACATTGTGAACTGCAGTGGTTGAAATTAGTTTCATGTAGAATACGCAATGCTTTTCTCTTAAACGTGGCAGATCTTTGTAGGAAAAAGTAAAATGTCCTAGCATATCATGTAACATGGCTGACAAGGACCAATAAATGTCCAAGTTGGCGGGGTGTGACACAAATAAATATACATCAGTCATAGATATTCAGATAATATATACTGTGAGTCACTTGGTGGTGATAGTCTGTAAAACTCACAGCTGCATTCACTCAAGCCACATGGTGGTGCTATATTGGGTACATATTTACTTGGCTTGACCCAGAGGTTTGAAATGTGTCGCACTTACTCAGGGAAGTGAGTCTAGTATTAATTAAGTTACTTTGTTTGCACACATAATCTGTAACATACATTCTATTTCTGGCAATACGATGGAGCATCTCTTAAAGTAACTAGTTCATTTAGTTTGTATACTGTTTAAAGTATCTTATTTTTGTCCTTGGTGGGTGAAAAGAGTTGATTGATTTTCTAGTGGTTTAAGAGTGATTTTCTAGTGGTTAAGACCCTGATGTGTTTTTGTCTTACACGTCGGAGAGTAAATTGTCTTCCATTTTAATGAACCTTTCATCTTCCTTGGTGTTTTGATGTAAAGCTATGCAAACGTAATGTGGCTCAAATCAAAGTGGCCTTTTGAAACAAGTGCAGCCAGCGGTGTACTGTTGTTTCTAAGAAGTCTCTGCATTAATACTGTAGTGGCCCTTTAGTTCATTAGAGGCTCGCCTGGTGTGTACTGTTATTTTACATTAATGGCATGTTGGGAGTTGGTAAATGGGGTTTGTTTGCATTTGTTCTTTTTGTTTTGCCAATGTAGCATATCTTCAAATGTGGTAGGGTGAATATAATTGTGTAATGTTGAGGCTTCACACATTGACTGACATCAAGTTGGCTTATACAGGTTGTCACGTTTATATTTTTAACTAATCAAATGTTATGAACATATGTATATGTTGAAGCTTTATTTTTGATGAATAATAAAGGACTGCTCTGTCAAATAATATTAAATCTATAAAGTATGGGATTGAGTTTTCAAATGCTGCAAAACCTTTAGTAAAACATAAGATATGTTTTTGCTTCCATAAGAAATAAGAAATGAATGTTGTGGCATGATGTAAGAATCAATAGACAATAATAATCAATATTTAAAACCCTTTAATATCCTCTATTGACTTTAAATTGTTCCTTTAGAAAACGTTGCAGACAATTGTTTTTAAAGTTATATGTTTAAATTAATGAATTATTCATTTTCACTTTATATTGAAATGAACCACAGCAATGTATTAATAACAACCCACAGCAAAATACCATAATGTATTGCTAACAGAGCATGACAACCTAATAAGTTAAGGAATAGACTATTTAACAAAGGTTTAGTGCCCCCTTATAAGACGCACAGCATGCTTTTTACATTTAGCATATAATCTTCATAGACCCTTCAGCCAAAATGAACTGCACACCTCCCATCAGTTTTGTATCCAAGCTGAGGCACTTGGTGTTGTAAGTGCTTGCATTCATTGTACTTGCACGTGCATGCCCCATAGCTGAAAAATAACCAGTAGCACATTAAATGCAGAGAACTCAGTGCCACAGTGGGTTTGTGATGGCAACTAATGCTCTTTGCTCAGGTGAGCCAGTGTGCTTCCCTCGATGCCTTCTGAAACCTCCATTAAAGTGTTCCTCTATGACAGAGGAGCTGTAAATTTAAACCCTGATACAGTTCAGCAATGTGCCTGATAGTTCATATAAGGTTATCTGTTTACTGTGGTATGCTAATCTCTATATCATCATGGCTTGCTCTCATAAATTGATTGAATATTATTTCCATGATGCCACAAAAGGAAAACAATTATATGAGGATACTTAAACAAGGACTTTAAACCAGCGGAGTGAAAACACAGGTCTAAATAACCTCAAGATATGGGGAGGCGGAACATGCCACGTAACTTTTTCCCCTCACCCTATAGATTAAATATTAAGCTCAGACGTCTGTTGAGAAAAGAGGTTTCAGGTACTGATGGATAACTTGGATAAAGGTTTTATGGAACTTTCCGTGATGCACCTTGACCCCGGGTGGCTGATCGAGGGAAGAGAGAAAGGCACCTCACCATGAAGTACACAACAGGTAAGGCTCTGCTCTATTCGGCTTGGTGCTGCACTGTGTGTGTGGTGGTGACCCAACTGGTTCTGTTATTTGACTATACAAACCCATGCTGTGTTGACACAATGGTACAATGGTGCTTGAATAGTGAGGAATGGTGTGAGGTTAGTGTTCAATGTTACGTCAACGCTCTGTAATTTTTCTGTTACACTGTAAACTTCAGGTATGTGTCATCACATACCTTTTGTTGCAGTCAAGTTGTCCAGATAGTCGAATATGTGTGATCTCATGGGATAAATAGAAAAGCACTATACCACATTATGTAACCAAACATTGAGTCCAGAGTCCTTATCATCGAAAGCATAATGGGCGGTACATTACAGTATGGGATTTGAACCTGTAGTCAATAGACCATTAAGTGGACTGGACTGTCCTGTTACTTATCTTCAGTCAGAACACATGGATAGCTGCTATGACAGTGCAGATACAGTATCTACAGTGAAGTCTGCTTTGCATGGTGTGTGTGCTCAAGTGAACCTTGTGTGTTTGGCAACAAGAGGGAGTGTTTGGCAGTGAGGGGGAGGTACCGTACAGTAGATGGATTCTGTTTGAGAAACGCTCGGGTTGGGACAGCCATGTCGGAACGCGTGAGTAGTTTGCTATTAAACACAACCGCTGTGGGAGCCCGATATCATACTTGGCAATTAGCATATCCTCCTGCTTGTGTTTACGCTGATGGTGAATGGTGAATAGAGTGTTTACGCTCGGTTTTCTTTACAGTGCCAAAACGGTGGTAATTTATCACTTGTCTGGTTACTCAAGGCTATATTTATGAAGTCCTACACAACTGTGGCGCGAATCTTTTGCTTCAACTAATGCATTTTGTCCGTTTTTAAAGTGAATCCTACTGGATCGACCGCTCAAGGCTGCTACAGTGTAAGTTTAATGATAAGCTCAGGCTCTGGCGTTGATGTGGTGTCACAAGGACATGTTAGTCGGGCAGGGAGATGAGTAACTAAGGGGAGAAGGTCAGCCTACCAAGAAAGTCACAAAAAGGGTGTTGGGGGTGAGAGGGAACCCTTGTCTCTTTCTGCTTCTCGTCGTTACCACGGTTTACATCATTTTGGTTTACTGCTATTTTATTCATTAGCCTTACTGGCTGCAGTGAGGTGGATGTAACTCGAGTGTCTAATTCTATCTTTGTCATTCCCCCCAGGCTGCGAGGATGCAATGGAATATCCGCGGTGAGTTTTAGATCTGTTTTATCAGCAATTTGTGATCAGTGCTTCTCGAAATGGGGGCCTGGATCTCTGAAATCTGTTGTCAGCAATTCATAGTCGCAGACATTTACATGCAGTGGGGAGGACAGGATTACTTTTAAGGGTCATTGGTAAAAAAATTGGTCACACGTATGATTATATACACATTATCTATACGTGGCTGTTTACTTTTTTATGCATTTTCTTGAAGCTTTACCTTCAATCCAAAGGAGGGCATCGACAATCCTGGCTTGGTCATCTCAGATGATGCTGGTGAGGTTTGGTAGTCACTAGTCACACACACAGTTTTATTGCATCACACACTGTTGTATCGCAATGCACACACAATTGTGTCACAAACTATTGACACTATTTTTGTGAAACTTTTGTTTCTTTGGCCATTTCCGTTCCCCAGCAGCCAACCGTTGCCCTGTGCCCAGACTGTGCCAGCTAAGACGCGTTGAGGGGCAGAGTTTTGGCTTCTACCTGCGGCTGGAGGAAGGCACGAGGGCCCATGCGGTCACAGATGTGGAACCCTGGGGTCCTGCACAGCTGGCTGGCCTGAAGGATGGAGACCGTGTTCTGGAAGTCAACGAGGAAGCTGTGGGTAACATGGAGTACTCAAAGGTGTGTGTGTGTGTGTGTGTGTGTGTGTGGCTGCCCTGGCAGCTGAACCCTGTGACCTCCCAGTCAGGACAAATTTAAAGTGTTAGCCAGCGATTTTGAGATAATACACTTTGTGGCCAAATACACTCAATACTTCTACACAGCCCTGGCTCTGTACATGGGAACACATACACAAAGTGGTGCAGACAGCAAGCAATGCAGTTCCACTTGGGTGGAGCACCCTATGGCATTGAAGGGAGAGGTGTTTTAATTGATAAACCCTCCCTTCTTCAGAATGATTTACTATTAATTTCCCTTGCATCTCAATCTTAATCTCATCCCAAAGAAATTCAGTAAGTGCCACGGGCCATACATAGCCTGAGTGCTATCTTATCTCAGACGTTTCCGTTTTATAAACACTAAAAACATAAATATGTTATCATTGTTTTAAGATTTTATTCCAGTTAACTGATTTGTGTGTGCTCCTCAGGAGGTGTGGACAATATTAACTATTCCTGTCAAATGTATTACTAGGTAGTGAGGAGGATACAGTGGTGTGGTTTGGAGCTGTTTCTGTTAGTGCTGGGAGGAGAAGAATATGAGCAGGTGATTCTAATGTGTGTGTGTGTGTGTGTGTGTGTGTGTGTGTGTGTGTGTGTGATACTAATTAATCAACATTGTTTTCTGAATATGAATAAATATAGGCCTACCTTCTCAATTGGTTGACATACTGAGTAAGTAAAGTAATTCTGAAACTCTGTTTATAAATGGTGATAGAACTAGATGAGGCGATCAGAACAGTTGTAGCAACGCCGATTGGTTCTACGTTGTCCAATAGTTTAAAAATGAACCTGAGGCAGGAGTCAACGGCTGTTTACACTTCCCAAAAGAGCGTTGCCAGACCATATTCACAAAGATAAAATTGTCTGGTAACCGCCAGGCTAAGGTTATTATGCTTTTATACTATTATTTATTATTCACTATATTGTGTTTGTTCTTCTGCTTTCTACATCTTCTTAATACATGTAGTAAATGTATAAATGGATGCATATGTGAAAGTGCATGCTTTTTGCATCCAGGTTGTTCTAGTTATAGAAACCAATTCAAATAAAAGCAACATGTATAACCTGTAAGGTCATGTTAAGCTATTTCGACACCACCCATTTTGGGCAGGGTATTTACAGCTATTCACATCATAAATCCCTATTCATGATGTGAATAGCTGTAAATACCCTGCCCAAAATGGGCCACGCTCCATGGGAAGTGTTGTTGTTTCCATCTATTCTTTTTTTAAACTTTTTTTTTTTTAAAGTTCTTCCACCATTTCAAAACACGCTTGACTTTAACGTCATCTCACTAACCCACCCTGATTGGTCCAGTCTAGCAGGGTGGCTCTGAAAATGTTCATGCAAACTGGGTTTCCTGACTATAATCTCAGATAAATAAAATGGCTAATTAAAATCCTTAAATTAAGAATAACTGTATTTTATCATTTAAAAGTACAGTAGGACCCCTACTGGCTGCAGCATAAGCGTGGTCAGTTCATGTATTTCCTGAAAGATCTCTCTCCACCCACCTCTGGTCCCAGGTCATGTCCTCGGGTCAAAGCCTCGTGGAGCTGACCCAGGCCCACAAGGGAGAGGCCTGTCGCAGACCCAGACTGTGCCACGTCACCAGAAACCCTGTGCAGGGCCTCGGAATCGCCATATTCCCAGTGGAAGGTAAAAACAATGTAAATAAGCATAGCACAAAAAGTAAGGATTTGTGATTGGTAGATTATTTCTTTGTTGTAGCAATGCTTCTTGGCAATACATCTTATACCATTGGAAAGCCCTTTTGAACTGAGCCACATTTGTAAGGAACATGCATTTGCGGGATGAGAAACAGAGCTGAGTATGTGGGTTGCGCCCATGAAACATTTGCCATCTTTTCTGACAGGCTGTTGACTCTTTTTTG
The DNA here is from genome assembly GCA_026546735.1 of Forbesichthys agassizii. NCBI lineage: Eukaryota > Metazoa > Chordata > Actinopteri > Percopsiformes > Amblyopsidae > Forbesichthys > Forbesichthys agassizii. The sequence goes on along the minus strand of JAODLL010008849.1, from coordinate 24,550 downwards.
GTGGTGATTGGATTATTGACGTCTGAGGAAACGAGACATGTTGGCAATTTAACAATTTGTTAATTTAACAAACGGGAGTTACATCGTGGTTGTGTTGGTGACTCTGACGCAAACAGAACGCCCAAGCTGATCCCACAAGTGTTCATAAATGTCCATAATTTTATGTGGGTAGTTTACAAGCCTCACACCATTTGAGGGTACAGCATAGAAGGTTAATGGTAAATGGACTGCATTTATAGAGCACTGTACAATATAGCCTCACAGTCACTCATTCACACACACATTCATACACCGAGGGTGGTGTCAGCCATGCATGGCGCCATCTAACCACCAGGAGCAGTTAGGGTTATATGTCTTGCTCAGGGACACCTAGGCACTTGGTGAGGAGTTATTGTGGTACGAACCCACGGCTTTGTAACACCCAAACCTTAATGCAGGTTGGACTCTATGGAAAGGTGCAAAACTATGTGAACACTATAATGACTAATTACTGGTGGATGTGAGGTGGATACATTTTCAAGTGCAAGTTAACTTTTGTTGCAGCCTCTACTCTGTAGCTCCCTTATGGCAAAAGAAAACAATCTAAAGGTTTTTCAGGTTCTCTCAGTACTCCCACACACGGTGCAGGGCAGTGCTTAGCACAGATGCTATAACTGTTTGTTTACAGGCAGCGCTTGACCTGTGTGTCCTGCATTCCTTCTCTCTGGATTCATTCCTTGGCCTAGTCCTTGGTTAGTTAGTAAGTTATATACAGTAATTATATTCAGGAAGTAAGAAAAACAAATAGACCACTACTGCAGTTTCTCTGATTTTTACTATTATACTTTTAAAATGTTATTTTAAAGAATGTGTAGTGGTCTTAATTTTTTTCCACTGATGTATTATGCAATAAAATAAATCAGTCAATCAATCAATTCAGTCTTCCAAGTCATATTTCTTCCAGGTGGGAAAGGACAGTTCATCCTGAGCACAGTCACCAATGGGCCAGCAGAGAAGGCTGGTGTGCGCAGTGGTGACAAACTGATCTGGGTCAACGGTATCCCCACATCCAAGCTGACGCACTCCACTGTCAACAAAGTAGTATGTATCTGTTGTAGGGGGTGTGTTGTTTTCATAGCTGTTTATCAGTGGCATACAGTAAATTGAGAACATTATGGCATTTTTTCTTCTTCGGTATTTCGTGTGATTTATGACATCTCAGGGATTATGTACAGTATAACAAACTACTACTATGTAATGTAACCACTATGTAAATAATATTGACAGCACATTTAAAGAGCTTTGCTAAAATAACAATATAACAAATTATGATTGATTGATTTCAGTTAGTTCCATGAATATCTATAATCTCTTTATTAAATAAGTGATTTTTGTCTGTTAAATGGATCATTAAAATTTGAGATTATGATATGGAAAATGTGTCTCTAGGTCAGGAGAAGTGGGGACTCTGTGACACTTCTGGTCATTGACAGTGACAGTGAGGCTAGCTACGCCAGAAGAAGAATGCCTATCTCACCTGTTGTGGCCGAACCCAGGCAGCTTCCCCACACGCCGAAGACCATGCACCTCATCCAGGGGTCAGACGGATATGGCTTTCTTCTGCGACAAGAAAAGCTGCCTGGTTCAGAACGTAAAGGTGAGACTGATGCATCACAGGTACAGGACAACCTGCTTTTTCACCTTCTATAACCAAGAAAGCCAGAGTTGCGTTCAGATTTGGCCAACATGTTTGCTTTTAACTTGAATTTTGAACGTTTGTGTAAACATTCCAAACTGTCACCCTTCGTCCAGCGTCGATATGTGTTCACGCGAGACCTACCTACCTCAGACCATTTGCTTTGTATTCGCAAACGTTCGCTGCGAACACAAAGCAAATGGAAAACGGTTTGAATATGTTGGCAAACATTCGCTATGTCCGCCACTTCTGAACGCACCTCAGAGTATAGAGTAGAACTGCTATATATATAAAATGTTATATTCATAAAATACTACATATCACAGTACTACTAGTATTATGTTGGGTAATACAGATTGTCCATTTCATGTACATAGGATTTGACCATACTTTATTTTGACTATACTTAATTCTACCCATACTTTACTTCAAACACACCTTCCTTTTTTTGTGCCAAATGCTAAATAAGTGTAAGATTCAGTCACTGTTCATTGCCTCTTGCCTTAAAAACGTATTCAACCAACCTGATCTCACCACACCTTAGTCCACCTGTTGCGGGAGGTGGATGTGGGCAGCCCGGCGGAGGCGGCAGGCATGGAGGACGGGGAGCTGGTGATGGCGGTCAACGGTGAACCTGTGGAGAGCCTGGAGCACGAGGACATAGTGAAGATGGTCCGGATGAGTGGCCAGAGAGTCAGCCTGACCTCCATGTCTCTGCAAGGGAGAGACTTCTACAGACAGGTGAGAGCCTTTCGTTGGGCTTTGAGAGGTTACTGTCCTCGATGGCGCTATAACTTTTAACCCCACAAACACAAACACAGAGCTCACAGTTTGTTTGGTGAGCAGAGTATGTGGGGGAGTAGAGAGGATTGTGAGCCACTCAGCATGTGAGAGGTGCATGCGCTCTTGAGTTTGAAGCCAAAACAACAAAGTCCTTTTAACTCATCCACAAGGACAATCCTGGCTTCAAATTGAGTATTTTAAGGGAATTATACTGGTGAAAAATATAAATGAAACGCTTCACACATGAGTTGTAAACGATATAATGCCGAGTCCACACGTACACTGCTATCGTTAAATATGTACATTTTTCTGCGTGATTTGGCTTTTCATCCACATGTAAACAGTGCGTCCGATCATCACTACAGCCAACGTTTTAGCAAAACTCCTTTCAGGGTGAAGATATATGTGCCTAAAAGTCTTCACGTGTAGACAGGTAAAACGGAGTTTTTGGCTTGTAAAGTCATCTTGTGCACCAGTCCTTTGTTTGACGTCAGATTATGCGCTTTTAAAGGCATGGTCCATCTTTTTTGCTAACTTCGAACTTGTGAAGCTTTGTCGATACGAGCAGTGTTTGTTACTATTTATGGAGTCAGGGCTGTGTAGAAGTATCTGATCATTTTTCCAACACGCACAGAGAACGGTAAACTGTTGGTTTTAACCTTGCTAACATGTACATGTTTACATTCAGTTACTATCCAACTATGGTACTACAACATTAACATTTTGTTACTAGAACCAGTAGTGAATTCAGGCTTCTGATTGGCCAAAACGGCTTTAAGACTAGGATTATATCGCTGCCTGCTTCCTTGGCATGCTCTTGACAAGGTTGATATTATTAATTTTTATTTAACGTGCTGGTGTTAAATAAAACGTTGTTTTTTTAAACTAATGAGAAAACCCTGTGCGTGTGGACTAGGCATATGACTTATTCCACCTGACAAGTGTGGCATATCAAGCTGCTGGTTAAACAGCATTATTATTACACAGGTGTGCTTTGGACCAGTCACAAAACAGCCCACTAAAATGTGCAGCTTTATCACACAACAATGCAAGTCTGCCTTGGACAATCTTATATCTTTTACTTCAACTTGCGAAAAATGGGATCATATACAAAAGTGTATATGAAATAGTATACAACAGAGCCATGGAAATAACGCTAACGCCCGTTACGCCAACGGAAGTTTTAAATTGTCAATGGTCACGTGGTTCATGGAGAGGCTGAACTTAATAGTTATATAATAGTTGAACAAAACAAAAATATATATATATATATATATATATACACACACACACACACAGACAGATATATAACCTTTTGATTATTAGTAATCAATACATGCACTGATTTACATTTAACATGAATTGTGAAGGGTACTTTTAGTATTTTTCCAAGCACTCACTGACACTGGCTGCTGTTTTCCCACAGCTGGGCCTCTCCCCCCTGTTGTTCCATGAGGACGTGTCACTGGAAAGTACCAGCGCGACGGCAGAGACTGACTGCAGTGACAACACCAATAGTCTTTGTCAAAGAAATGGCGACCTTTGCCTGCCCTTCCACAGACGGTGTATTCTAGAAAGGGAAGAGACGGGCTTCGGTTTCCACTTGAGCTGTGTTCACAATGAGCCAGGAACTTTCATTGGCCAGGTATCCTGCATTCTGCTAATAATCTATAATCAATAGTCCTCAGAATTGTAGTGGTGCTTATACATACTTTCATTGTTACAGTTACTGCATACATTTTCAGTGTAATATTTTAATCTGATTATTTAAGAAATAAAACACTTATTTGTGTCTTAAGACAATTTTATTTCGATTACATGACTTTGACTGCAGTACTGTCTTTTCTCCTCCAGGTGGTGCCAGGTGGCTCCGCACAGAGAGCTGGCCTGTGCGAGGGAGATGTAGTTGTCGAGGTGAACGGCGAGAATGTGGAAAATGAATACCTTGAGCAGGTGGCGCTTTTGATAAAGCACAGCGTGTCACCTCTTACACTGCTAGTGGTGGAGAGGAGCAGCTACCGCCTCCTGAAACAGAACGGCCTGTCAATCACTCCAGGTCTCAATGTTGAGAGTACACTCGTCAGGGACAGAC